>VXAX01004670.1:234-31419 GCA_013399835.1 Leptocoma aspasia
CTGGCCATGAGAGCCCAGAAGTGGACACTCGAGGTCCCTCAGCAGTGCCAGCACAGGGGACAGCCACTGCCCTGGGCCTGTGGCCACACCAGGGCTGGCACAGCCCAGGGGCCATTGGCCTCTGGCCCACCTGGGCACACCTGGGCTCCTGTCCAGCCTCTGTCCCCAGCAGCCCCAGGGCCTTTCCCAGTGGGCACTTTCCAGTCACTCTGCCCAGCCTGGAGCTGCAGGGGGTTATTGTGGACAAAGTGTAGGGGTCTGGCACTTGGCTTCATTGACCCTCACACCGCTGGTGGTGGCCCATCAATCCAGCCTGTCTGGGTCCCTCTGCAGGGCCTTCCTACTCTCCAGCACCTCAACACTTTTCTACTACATTCAGTAATAGCTGATGTCATAAAAAGTAAATGTATAGTCCTTGAACACCCTGGTTGTTAAGCCTTCTGCTTCCACCTTCTGCTTCTGTGAGGAGCATGACTGTTCCTCATTTCACAGCATGGGAATTAAAACTCCATAGTACTGTTCCAAATTCCACCATTTGCTATCAGTGAGAAAAACATCATCACTCTTTATATTAGAAAGGAGTTAAATAAATCCCAAATCCTAATCCTTTTGCTGGATTAGTCTCAGCATCAAGTCCACAGTGGACACATTTATACTTTTATATATTTCCCTCTGTATGCCTGTCAATTTACAATGAAGATCAACATACCATTTCATGCTAGTCTAGACCCAGAAATTTCTGTAGTTTGTCAGTTCAGCCTCCCTGCTTTAACTAGAAGTGGATTACTTCATGTGAGACAGAGTTTAATACCCCACAGGACTTATTCACAGGTCATGTCATTTTTGCATAATGTTGTTACAGAGATAGAATGATTCCTGATTTTCAAGACCTGGTAACAGCCAAAGGGTAAATAACATACGTGTCTTTGCCTGGGGCATTTGTAATGTGAAGTCATTCATTTCACTCCTTTCTTACTTTTCAGCATTGACTAAAAGGTATTACCAAAACTTGTCGCAGGATAATTTAATTCAGCAAGTAGAAAGCATAGGGAGAGTTTTGATTCTGAGTTTTATGTTGTAGGTCACCTTCCAGAACATTTTGCTAAGACCAAACAGGTGAGATATTCAGTGATATATCTCATGAAATTATAAACTGGGGAGAACTGTATTGACTAGTAGTAAATGGACAGAGGAAAACTCACCAGTTTTATTGTCTGGTTGCCTGAATAATTAAAGCCACCCAGCTTCTTTTATTCTTTCTGAAAATCATAAAAATCACAGGATGTTTTGGGTTGGGAAACCTTTAAAGCTCATCCACTTCCAACACCCTGCCATGGGCAAGGACACCTTCCACAATCCCAGGTTGCTCAAAGCCCTGTTCAGCCTGGCCTTGGACATTTCCAGGGATCCAGGAGCAGCCACAGCTTCTCTGGGCACCCTGTGCCAGGGCCTTACAGGAAACAATTTCTTCCCAATAGGAATAGGCGGGGGTTTGGACTGGGATAGAATTTAAGATTCTTCCAGCCCAGACCGTTCTGTGATTTTTATGATTCCGTGCTTTTTCAAGTCAGTGGCATTAGTGGTCCTTACCAGTCAAGAATACCATCTTTCCCATTTAGTCTGATTCTAGATTTGATTTAACATGGATTCTTACAAAAAGTGGCAGTCGTGGATCAGCATTGTGGCAGTAGGTGTTACAGATATAGGGAGGTGCTACAGGCAGATGAGTATATCTAACTTACTGTACATGAATTTCACCCATTTCTAGACATATTATGCCACAAATCACTTCAAAACTATTTTCACATTTGATCACCGTACATCATAGTGGGCAAAATAATGTTACCACAAGGCACACCCAAAAATGTCTCTGCAGAGTTTAATGGGAGTGCCAAAACATGACCCTCTTATAAATGCCTTGACTGCAAGTTAAGCTGCAGTCAGACCATCAGCCATCAACCAGGGGACAGGAAGTTGTGGAAAAGCCATCTGTATTCATTCTGGCACTCCAAGAATAGCTGGCTCCCTGGATTTTCCCTGTGGGTATTAAGCTGGAGCCGCTTTCCTGTCCCTGCACTCCGCAGGCAAACACTCCAGGGGCCTTTCCACTCGTGGGATTTTTGCCATCATCTTCCTTTGTTTACTGGCTTTAAGGGATGTTTCTTGCCAGACCAGCAAATTCTGAAATTACTGATTTGTTAGCACGTTTCAGGATGATCTCACATGACAACAGAGGAGCAAAGCACAAGCTTTTTTTCACAGCTGGGAAATGCATATTTCACAAGGATAAAACCACTTCATCTCAGGTACCCACTGTTCAGACAGAGCTGTCAGCCACAAATTCATTTGGTAAAGTGTAGGTGGACCTTTCTCTTTTCCACCCTACCCTCTCAAAAATTCTGTTCCCTGACTAAATTAGGAAATATTATCAAGTTTACTTAACCAAAACTGATCGTTACCTACTGTTTTAGTCAGGTCACTGTGACAGAACTAATTCTTCTGAGGGAGAGAGGAATGGTAACTCATGCATATCAGCCTTACATAGGAATTTCCAAAGATTTAAGCTGAGTTAGAAACAGGAGTCCCATGACCTCAGTTTTTGTAGTGCAGAAACTTGCCAAGTCTCACTTTGTTTTAGCATAAATACTACATAAAGGCTGTTTTATTGCTGTCAACAACCTTATAACATCTTGCAAACCCTCTCATGGTTTGGAATTCTCATGGTTTAACTGTGAGGACAAGAGAAATCGAGTGAAATAAGCGTGACTTATACATTGTATATCTAATTTTGTCTCCCCATAAATATAGAATTGGTACATGAAGACATTTTTAAAAGTAGAAGTACAGTTCTTTTTCTTTCATTTAATGTCCTACTTTGCAGTCTTTTAAGTGTTCTTGTTAATTATCTCTAAATTCCAATTAATTATTATGGTTAAAATTAATTTTTAAGTGATTCATATTTTACCAATCTCATAGAACAGGAAAATGACCATCACTTAAAAAAAATTGAACAGTTTGATTGTTTATTTTGTTTTTTTGATTGTTTTTGTCTCTCTGAAATAGCAAGTGTCAGGAAGTTTGACGTATTATATTGATTTCTAAGACTCCTTCATGGTTTGGGTGCCAAGGAAACACATACCCCAGTCACACAGAACTGCTACTTCAGAACGTGTAAACAAGCACACATTTGTGCTCATCCAGACCAAGGAGTCAGCAGTAAAAATAGACATAACCATTACTTCATCAGGCAGAATCCTAAATAAACAGATGAGCCTTTGAAGTCAACCACCCAAGAGTTCTACTTAAAGGAATATCAAATTTCAAAGACAACTACAATAAAAATATCTTCCTCAACTTCAGCTGAGCTTTGGCTGCACAGATTTTCTCCCCACAATGGGGAACAGGATCTCTGTATTTTCCCCACATCATCTGACTCTGCTTCCACATCTTCCTTTTTAGCCTTATTTCCAAGAGAAGATCTCTGTTCAGCCAAGCTGGTCTCCCACCTCATCTGTTTGATGTCCAGCATTTGGGAATTGCTGACCAGCAAAACTGACCAGTGATGATGGTTTTGGTCCCCTGACAAGAGTGGAACCCACCCCCTGTGCCCTTTGGAGGGGGTTCCCCTGAGAGTTCTTTGCCAAGGATGAAAAATGAGCAGGACTCTGGATTTTCTCTGTCTTCGGTCTATTGTTTATTCTTTTTCTTAAGTTCGATACGCTGTCTGCACACCAGACTTAGCGTACAAGAAACAAGGCACAAAATGGACCCCAAACACCAAAAACCAAGGTCTTTTTAAAGCTATCTAATCCAATTACCTCCTAACACTTAAATGTTTCTACTTTTCTACCAATAACTTCTATTAATTTATTCACATAACACTCGTGCCACTGCTTTCTCTAACCAATAACTTTGTGGCACCAGTATTACAGAAAATGGAGCAGAAGAAGAACAAGAAGGAGATGAGACAACGCCCAAAATCCTCCATCTTGTCTCCTATTCACTCTCATATTAAAATCCTAAAACCTTAAATTCTTCACCCTGTGATAAACTACTACTACTACTACTACATACTACTACCTAGTTCACTCCTGTGTGCTCCATCTGATCCCAAAGCCTTGGTAATTTTTTCCAGGGACGAAGGTTAAAAGCAGTGCTCTGCTGAGGGTCAGGGCTTCCCAAAACAGGCAGAGAAACATTCCCTGTACCCTAGATTCCAACAGGCCCCAGCACCTTTAAAACCTTTTCCCAGGGGACCTTGCTCACTAGTCCCCTGACCAGCCTGAGGTTGCTCTCCTCATGGCCAGAGCTGAGGTTCTGCTGGCATTTTTCCTCCTGCCACCAGAGATTTTTAAACTCAACAACTCTGTGCTTGCTGTGGCCAAGACAGCCCCAACCTCCACTTTGCTCACAAAATCCCAGCTGTTGACAAGCAGCAGATCCAGGAGGCCATCTTTCCAAGCTGGCTCCCATAGGACCAGTTCCAAAAAGTTGTCATCCAGGTGTCTTTAGGGTACACGTGGTGGTGTTTTAGGAGGCCCCACTATGACAGAAGGACTTTTGCCAATCTCATCATTTGTCTGGCCTTCTAGTCCCAGAGCCTCATGGCCGGTGTAGGAGGTGCCAGCCCCTCTGCTTGTCAAATTCTGAGGAGGTGAGGAGGAGGAAGAGGCACTTCCTCCAGCCTTCATCTTCAACACACCCTTGGCTACCAGGCCTTTGACTAATTACCCTGCAGGGCCACGAGTCCACCTGCTTCTCTACTGCAGTGGAGGCCTGAGATTCCTGAGAGTCTTGGAACTGAAGCATCTGTGAAAATAATCGGTCTCTTTCTTGTTTGCTTGACTCCTATGTATTCTGCTTTGATCACCTGAGCTTATTAATTATTTTTAAAATTTATTTTGAGTGGTTAAATACATGAAATGTAGACAAAAGGCTACATTCTGTTTGTTAATGCAGGTTGTCGGATTGCTTATGCTGTGTAAGGTTTAGCCATTATTATTATTATTATTATTATTATTATTATTATTATTATTATTATTATTATTATTATTATTATCTGTAGCCAGTATTTTTTGTAAATGGCTAAAGATGCAGTTTAAATAAAATACTTTTATTTAAACTACACTACTTTTATGTGACTACTACTACTACTTTTATGCGACTTGATAAAAAAACCAATGTCTTTGTTCACTTCCTATTATTAGAGCATATATATCAGGTAGCAAAGATGATATTGTATTTGAGTTCCCAGTAAAGCATCCAATCCAATCTATATTAGTAATAGTTCAAGAACTGTAAGGATATAGTTCAGAATTAGCTGAAACACAAATATTTCTTTTAGATTAAACAATTACATTTCCTCAGGTCTTGGATTCTGCTTTCTTTCTGAATATTTGGTAGTGTCTCTTCTGTTTTGATTTTAAATTATGTTACTCATATAAGTCAAAACCTCTATATGTGCTTTTCCCTTGAGAAATTAGCATTCACTCCTCAAAGCCAGATTCTATCCCTTGGACGCATTCGAGACCTGCATACACAACTTCTAAATTGCTGGTGGGCTCTGTGTGTGCATTTTTCAGAGCTCTGTATATATCAAATTCTCTGGTCAGTAACAATATCTTCTTTTCTCAAGCTGCATAAATAAAGTAGAAATTGGGAGTATCAGAAGACGAATTGAGATACAGAGCCATTAATGACCTTAAGAACACTGTTATCCATAACAATCATATTGGGATTCTAGGCAGAATCGAGCAACAAGACATTATTTTGAAATATTGCTTTTCTTCACAAGGGTCTCTGCTGGAATGAACCTGTAGCTATAAAAAAAAAAAATTCATAACCAGCATAATGACCGTGAAAACCTGTAGAATCAATCAATCCGAGCTAGAAGACAAGATTTGGATTCAGAGATATTGACCACAACCTTAACTTAACGATAGTAGAAGAAAATGACAAAAATTCTTGAGTGAGCACATTCGGTGTCAGTTGTTCTTTTTCTGCATGGAAAAGGCACAAATGCCCTTCTATACAAAGAATCACACACTCCAATCAATACCACTGGCTTTTTATACAGAGAAGGTTTCTGTGCTACTCAGTCATTTTTCTCTGTATAAGGTATAACATGCCACCCATATAGACTTAACATATGGTCAAAAAGAAAAACCTGAAAGCCATTCTGTTTGGAGACAGCTACTGCCCTAGCAGCAGTAAGAGAAAACAACAACATGGGGGTTAAAACAAAAACACAGAGAATTTGATTCAAGTAATAAAAAAAATATTTTTTCTTTTTTCTTCAGCAGCTAAAAGAAATCTTGGAAATTGTTTTCTCCTTTATGAAAGTCATCAGCATTTGATATCCTCTACATCTTGAACATCACTGATAATACCAGCAGGGATACTGAAATGAAAATGAAAAGGAAGGGCAAATGAAAGAACAAAGACCAAACTAGGAAAAAGTCTTCAAAGAATTAATGAAAATGACCTGATTTCATGCGCAAAATCCTGTCAGACTACCCTGCTGACTGAAGAATGTATCTGTTATTAGTGTTAAACAGCTTTTACACTACTTCAGTGATTGCATGAAACCATTAAGTTACAGCCTCTATTATACTAATTTTTTTTGGGCAACTTAAATGATTCATGGACTCACTAACTGAAATGATGACACACCATATTCTCTAAATAAATGTTCTTTGTTCTTGGGAAACGTATCAGGAGGAGGTTTGATCTAATAATTACCCTTAAAATATTAGATTTTGAAAGAGGGTATATTCTAGAAATAGACTATAATAATGTTTACAAAAAATAAGATTTGCTCTTCTCCTTGCCATTTAAGTTTCTTTAGGATCTTTGATTAAATACACAGAAGAAATAGGAAGAAATACAAAGAGAGATTGTCAAAACACAGACTCCTGCAGTGTATTATAAAAAAAAAGATATACAGAAGGCAGTCTTGGCATCAATAGTCTCCTTTGTTGCCAAGCTGAAACACGCTCGTGTTCTTGTCGAGCTGACTCCTGAGAACACTTCTAATCCTGCTGGCACAGCCAGCACTGCTCCCCAGCACCCTGCCCAGAGCTGCTCTCCTCACCAAGAGAAACTCCAGCCCCACTTGGGAACCCAGGAGCCAACCCTGATGCTGAGCCAGCCAAGTGGAGCAAGGGGATGTGGGCTGGGTCCCTGGCTGGTCCCTGGCAAAACACCCCAGAGGCCTTTGAGTTCTGGAGAACTGGGCTCTCTGACCAATAACTTGTGGTATACTGGATGTTCTGCAAGGTTCTGTAGGAAGCCAGGATCACTTAAAAATACAGTTTCTTCAGGGGCTGTCATGCTTTTCAGAGACTCACAAAACCCAAACCCGTATTTGGGTTGGAGGGGACCTTAAAGCCCATCTTGTTCCACACCCCTGCCATGGGCAGGGACACCTTCCACTACGCCAGGCTGCTCCAAACCCTGTCCAGCCTGTGCTTGGACACTCCCAGGAATGGGGCCTTTTTTCCAAGATCTTCGAATGTGGGATGATATTGTGGATCAGTCTCAAAAATGAACTTGATTTCTCCTTTGTTCTTGAGCAAAAAGCTCTCCTTTACCCAGATCACATGACTTCTCTGCCATGCTGGCCCATGGATGTCAGAGAGCTGGAAAAACAGGGTCACTTTGGGAATCAGAGCTGCCTGCCTATCTTTCTGCCATCTCTGAGCCCTCATTTCTGTCTGTCCTTTTCCTGGGCCACAAGTACCCACAAGATCTGAGGCTCTTTCATTATTGCCCGTGGAGATATCATTTATCCATGCATGGCAGGTCCCTTACACAGCTGGGATTGTGAGCACAGACCTAAACAGGTGTCCAGTCTTTATCTTCTGCACCTTTCATGTCTCTGGTGTCCATCTTAGGAGCCCCCTGATTCTCCCAGCGCTATTGGAGACAGCCAAACTCTCCTTCACCTTGGTCAACCTCCTAGGGACTGGTCAATCCTTTAATATTCTGGCTAAACTAAACTAGGCTCTGGTTATAATTCATCTGAAAACATGTTCTTCACTTTTCTGTTATGTATGCATGGCTTCTCAATTTAAATTTTCTCATCCTTTATTTCCACCTTTTCACAAGCACATACCCTACAGAGAATCCTCTGGAAAAAGATCAAGAAAATAATATAATATTGATAACAGAAATTGCTAATTGTAAAGCATCATGACCTGATACGTTTTTAGGCTCTAAAATTAAAACAAAAATGCTTTCCTATGAAAGGGATTTGCATTTGGAACAAAGGGATGGAAATTAAATTATTTTGGAGGACATTATCCAAGTATTTCTAGACCTAGAAATATGGTCATCTAAAGCTTTAATTTTGCTCAGGTATGTCCTTATTCAAGCAGTTTCACCAAACCTAGTTTCACAAACTGGTGTCATGTTTTTCTATGCCCAGCTAACTAGAATAAGACAGGCTGTTGAATCACAATCCAAAATTAAACTCATTGATGTTTTTCACATCCAGACATTCTTTAAAATGTGCTGGGGTACAAATGTTATTTTTCTAGTGGAAATTTATCAACTCACAATCCCAAAAACTCTCTTTGAGCTGCTCTTCCCTGTTACCAGCCTGTGAGCCCCTGAAATTTAAAAGAGGACTTAGTGCATTCCCCAGTTTAGACTTTTGCAAACATTCTGGGAATGATGATTCATCTGATTTCTGTACATTTCATCCAGCAAGTTGAATGCAATATTCCCTAAAGGAAGCTGACCAATTACAACACAGACCAGAAGCTGTTTAGTGATACAGCAAATTTCCAGAAAAGGCAGAGAGAACCATTCCTGTTTTACCTGTTAAAACACTTGCATTGAAAACCATCATTGGAAGACTTTTGTTAGTTCTTCTCTACACTCTGAAATTCCAGATTAATTAGTTCAAATCAACCTCAGGAAGAGCATGTTAAAATATTCTTCAAGGAAATGTTATTCCAGACCATACACTGGAGTGAAAATTATGATTCAGGGCATATTGTGTACCTGCACTACTGAACCCCCTAGGATTTTATTAACACTGTCTGTCACATATGTCAAGAAGTCTAGTGAGAACTGTGGGCTAAAATATTTTGATAAGGAGTAAAAAAAAATTACAAAAGCAACTAATGTTGGCCCTACTTAGGTTCACACACAGGAGTTGAAATAGTGAGTGTTCTGTTACAGTCTTGAGTCTTGCTCACTGTGCCCCATGGGTTCAGTCACCAGAGGACTGAGAACAAAGGAGAGGAACCCAATGTGTCCTTACCTTTAACTTGATAACGTTATTTTCAAATGCTTCTATTTCTGTAGCTGTTCATGAACACAATCACTTTTAAAACAACCTCTAAGGGAATCTTTTTAAGCCACATGAATACCACGCTGCCAAGAGCTACTCACAGCTTCAAGAGATTCCTTTTTTTTTTTACCTTTTGCAGAGAAGTATTGGGCACTGGTTAAGTGTAGTTGCTTCAAAGGATGTCAATGGTCACTAAAACTTCATCCACTTTTATGTGCATCTTATCTTATAACCCTTTCCTCCTATTAGTATGATTGGAAAGGTTCTGTAACTTTGTGTGTCCCAGAATTTCTTTAATGATTAGGAACCTTTTCTAAAGAACCAACCTAAATTTATTCATAGCCAGTTTATACCAATTTGATTTTGAGACAGCTATGGCTTTTGGTTTAGATAGCTCATCTCACTTTATAATATGTATTCTGTTGACAGGAATTGTATCCTCTTTCAACTTTCTTTTTTTCCTCCCTAAATATTGTCAAGTATTTCCACCTTAAAAGAAAGAGTGAGGCTCTTTCTTCCCCTGATTTTTCACATCTGTTTCAGGTTTTAAATCATTTTGCTTCAACAAAACTCCACAGTATCCCTGAGGAGATTTCCTCAAGACCTTATTTGATAGCATGAATACTTCTCTATCTCTGTAGAAATTACCTCTTCTGATACAATGTAGGTTCTTTGCATAATTTCACAATCACTCTTTCCATCCTGGTAACCTCTCGTCTCATTCTGTTTGGATTTAAATTCCTTTGTCTGGGTAGCTGATTTACATAAGAGGCACAGCACTCCCTTTGTGTATTAAATAACAAATTATAAACTTGGTTTTCCTTGCCAAAATCCTTATTGATGCTAACTGCAGGAGCCACCTTCCACGAAATATTGACATAGCATTCCCGTGAATCTAGAGGTTTTCAGCAGCCATCCAGGTGCTTTCTTGGTGGTTTTCTTCATAGATCAGTGATGATGAACACCACCAAAAACTGTGGCAATTACTACATTTCCTGCAGGAGGGTGTTTCCTTTGAAGCATTAGAGGGAATAGAACACTGCCACATGATCAACACAACCAGCCCACCATTTCCAACTTGTAGCAATGTCAATAACACCAGTTGTATATTATTTAGTGCTCTGCAATACCAGATTAAAACTTATTTCGTATTTATTTGTTTCTTTCAGCTCTGTCCTGTAACACTGAATACTCCTGGCCTTGGAGAGAGTCAGCTTGTTTGCTCATGGACATAACTGAACTTTAATGTATAGAATAAAATATGGGTAGTAGATGATTTTTTTTTATGCTGGTACATCCCCAGAATTGATGCACTAGTTGGTTTTATCATGTGATTGTTTTATTCTATAAAAGCCAGAGATGGAGATAAGAAAAAGTGTAACTTTTATATTTTAAAAAATATGCTGAAGTTAAGACCTCTTATTAGAAATTTGGCTCAGTTAATCAGTGTGTTCCTTGGTGCAAATCTTTGGCTTCATGCCAATAATTTATAACAGATTCATGGTCAGATGAACACTTGTTTGCAGTGACCACAGGGTGTGGATACAAAGCAGTTGCTTTTTACCTTATTGGCATGAGAACAGGGAGCTTGGCTTTAAGCTGAAAAAGGGTAAATTTAGATTGGATATTTTTCCCTGTGAGGGTGGGCAGGCCCTGGCACAGGGTGCCCAGAGAAGCTGTGGCTGCCCCTGGATCCCTGGCAGTGTCCAAGGCCAGGCTGGATGGGGCTTGGAGCCACCTGGGACAGTGGAAGGTGTCCCTGCCCATGGGAGCTGGGTGATCATTAAGGTCCCTTCCAACACAAACCAGTCCGTGATTCCACGAAAATAAAAATGCTAGCACATAGTCCATAGGGTGAGCAATTTTCTTGTTTTAGGCTAAAAGTTTGACTACATGAATTTTAAATGGAAACGGGTTATGTAAAATAAGAACTGAAAAAGTAAGCCTACTGAGTATTATCAAAAACAATTGCCATATGTGAAATTAAACTTTAAAATCAGTCTGTCTCCTGCCATGCAAGTGACAAAAATAGAGGAATTAGCACACCATTGTTTTACTCAATAGCTGAAAAATAATGACAATGTATCCTTCAAGTAAATTCCATTTTAATATTCTTTGTTATTCTCTCTACTGGGTGCTTTTCCAGTTCTCTGTCCTATTATCTGATTTTAATCATTCTGTATCTTTCATGGATGCAGCATATGACCTTGATCCCATTCAAACCAGTGTCAAACAATTGAACAAGACAAAGGCCTTTGTACCTGTAACTTTGGTATTTACAGAAAAATGCATTACCTAATATAACCAAAAGGAGAATAACATGTATTCTCTGCTTTTTAATATGATTTTGATTAAAATAGAGAATGTTTTTAATGAGGGAATGAAATAAAATCTTGTGATATTACAGATTCCATAAAGATTTATTTCTTTCCGCATCATTACTGCCTCTCCTGAGACTGCAAATGGAGGGGAAATGAAAATATCATTCTAGTCACTGAATAATTGTTCCATTGTTGGAAAGCAAAAACCAGACAGCAGTCTCGTGCTGAAATCTCCTGCTCCACACCTTGAACTATGACATGGAATATGTGCAACTCACTGCTGGCTTTGTGTTATTTTTATTAAGGCTGTTTCATTCCTGCTAGTTGTAGACAAACAGTCCCAGCGTGAGGTTGGTCTTCCTAAGCTGGTTCCCATGGGCAGCAGGACTTGGTGGATTTTGGCAGAGAGATAAAATTGGTCATCTCTTGTGTAAGGCTTGGATGCTATTGGTCTGGAGACACAGGAGGAGAGCTGCTACTGCTCAAAGCCCCATTGCTCCTTCTGGAGCCAGCCCCTTCCCCAGAACAGAGGCATTCCTTTAGGCAGCTGGCAGCTACTAGCCACATCTGTGCCATTCAAAAAAAAAAGGGGTCTTCAGTCATTTTCTGTCTGACCCCACTGTGCTATCAACACCCTGCCAGGAAGGGTTCAAATGGGACACAATCCCCTGGAGTCCATCACATCTCACTCATCCTAAACCCCATGGATTTTGACCGGCCATGGATTTAAAATGAAGGAAGAAGACTTCCCTTCATCCTTAATGTTTAAATATCAGGTCTCAGGTGTGTGTTTCAAGGGCTGAAGTGAAGAGCTCAGGGACTGGAGGGGCTCTCTTAGCACCTTTGTCCCTTGTCAACAGGGCTGAGTCCCTGCAGGCAGGTGCTTTCCTCTTCCTTACCTCTCCCTTCAAGTAAGGACCTGTCCCTGAGGGATCGTTTCCATTAGGGAAAAGAGAGGTGAGGGAATGAACAGACATTTAGGCTCCAAGTCCTGTAGCCTGGGAAAGCTCACAGAAAAGCAACAGGGATTAAATTTACAGTGTGTGGCTTCTAACAAGGTCACGGTGTTCTGCACTACTCACTAATGGGACCATATTTTACAAGGAAACTTCACAATAAGATTTGTTTTTGGAGGACTGAATCAAAAAAAAAAAAAAGTACAGCTTGTGGCTCTTTTGGCTTCGTGGCTCATTTCTTGAAGGGAATAGGCAGAGAATGGAGCTAAAGCTGAGAAACATTTTCTGTGGGATTGTGTAAATTCAAGTCAATTGAAACCTATGCACAAGCCCAAATAAATATTAGCAGTGTGATTACAGATCTGTGAAACTTAACAATGTTGCTGTAATGATGGCTGAGAGGAGAAAAATTCTCAAGGACCTGATTGTAAGAGCTCAAATGAAATACAATTCCATCTTTCATGTTTTAGCAAGATAATTTCGGTTCAGTTTTGACTAATACAGAATAATGGGAATAAAATATGCTGCCTCAGTCCCTGCGTTATTGGCTTTACATTATTGGTCCTGACAGCTGGCTTTTAAAATGCAGTAAATATTGGGCAATGCTGTTCTGTTAAGACAAGCCACTTCATCAAGCATATTTCCAAATCACACTTTATTTCCAAAATGTGTTTAATTTCTCTGTATATCGCAAAGGAGCCCACTGCAAAATTGACCTGCAACAGAGTGCCCTCTACTGCATGTATTTGGGAAAGGAAAATAAAGCAAATTCCTTAAAAATAAAATCTTTACGCACTGAGGCCAGCCCTTTTGTCACAGGCTACTGGACACAGAAATAAATATAATATACGTATAGGCATATATCACTCTTACCTTCTAAAGGACTAGTGACTAATAGCCCAAAATAGGTATGACATTTGCACAATCTCTTCTGTGCTTTTCGGTGAAATCAGTGTGTGTCTTCCCATATCAACATGGTCTGTGTTTGTAGGATGGACAGTGATTAGGGGAGCTGAAAACCTGCCCTGTATTGACCTGCTGCCCCACTTTCTTTTGGCTGTTGGGAGGAATCCGTCACAATTTGAAGTAAAAAGTCTCTCTGCTTATGGATTTATTTTTTCAGTCTTTAATATCTCCTGGTCCCTCATTTGTCCTTCTGTCTATTTGCCGTTAGGTCACTCATATTAGGCTGAATTCCCCTTTTCCTTCCCATGTCCTTGATAATATTGGATGCTACTGAGTTACACCCGTTGCAAATGATTGAGAAGATATTTCACCAGTGCTGTCTCAAAAGAGTAGAGACTCCCAGGTTACCAACATATTATTGGAGCAATTCCACAGCAAGGCCCAAATCCTCAAGCAGACCTACACTTTTGAAGCCTTCCCCTGTTTTCTTCTATTCTTGGTCGGAATTGGGCCAGCCTAATGCTGAGGTTTGTGATGGGCCAAACCCCTGCAACCTCTGTTAAAATTCACAGTGGCTCTTATCACTTGATTCCTCAGGGAAGAGAACACCCCTTTTCAAAGCAATGGCATAGACCAACATTAAATGGCATAAACTAACATTAAACATTTTTGGGTCACTTTTGAAGTTCCCTCCTTTGTACCATGAAGTCTGTTCTGTCAGCAGTATATGCAGAGCCACAATTTCATTCTTAAAGCTTCAGCTTAAGTCTTGATGAGCCACACAGAAAGCAATTGAACTTGATGCATGATCAAAGGTGATCCCTCTGCAACCAAAGGTGGTATTTGAATCCCTAGCACATTTTTGACCATATCACTAGGACAGAGTAGAGGTAGGTAGTAAACAGCAAAGTTTTTCAAAGCAACATAATCAATTATCAAAAGTTCTTCAAACAAAACAGAAACAACACAAGCAGCATTTCCATAATACACAGTGGCCTTGCATATATTTCAGCAATGAATTTTGTGTCTATGGATTCGTTCCCACAACTGAACCTCTCCCTTAAAGGAAACCCTTATTGATCATTTACAGCTTCTAAGGATGGTATCTCTGTAATTGCTTTCCCTTTGCTTCATACCTGTAAATCTTGTATCTTGTGCTAAATCCCTGTCGACTTCTGTCCACAAAATCTGTGTATTCCTGTGAGCGATGGAAGGGTCCCTTATCAGAGAGGAGCCAGTCGAAGGGGCTTGTGGCATGCTGATCCGAGACAGCAGCAACTGCTAAAACCCAGCAATGAAGACTCAGTGCTATCCACTCCCATAGAGCCATCAGAGAGAACAATTCAGCACCAG
Organism: Leptocoma aspasia; assembly: GCA_013399835.1. Taxonomy (NCBI): domain Eukaryota; kingdom Metazoa; phylum Chordata; class Aves; order Passeriformes; family Nectariniidae; genus Leptocoma; species Leptocoma aspasia. The sequence goes on from VXAX01004670.1 coordinate 15,072, forward strand.
CACTGCATCGCCATATCATGCTTCCACTGGGGACTTAGAGCCTTCATTCTCTTAGCTTTCCCTCAACACCTAGACAAAATACACAGTCAATTAGATAAGCACACACTAGGCATCCCTTGGAAGTAGAAACAAGTTTCCTTTCTTTCAGCTTAAAGAGATAGTGGCCTCTACTTTATTATATTTTACATTAGCATAAACCCCACTAGGCTAGTTAACAGTGGAGTGTTTCAGTACTTCAAATGCTGTGAAACTAATGTCTTCATTAACATCATCAGTGATAATATTTACTGTTGAAGGGAAACCTTCACAAATCATCAGGGGAGGGATTGTTGGGGTTTTCTTTCCCATTCATGCTAGTCATTAATGAAAAATATGCAACATCAGATTCTTGTCTGTTAGCAGCAGTACAAAATCATTCAGCAATGTCTGTACATAAGCTCACAGTTCACACATTGGACAGAAAACAGGTGAGATTCAGAAGACCCAGGCTGCTTTCTCTTTTAATGTCCTTGGGAAAATTACATTGTGGTTTGTCTTCACTGCAAAGTGTAGTTAACAGACCCGCATTCCTTTATCCAAACCAGCATTGCTGGACAGAGCCACTGCCCTGACCAAGAGCTCTGGAGCTGCCCACAGTAAAGAGTTCAAGTGACTTACACCAGCTCCAGATGCTGAAATTTTGGGTATCCCTACTTTCAGTCCAAATCATTCCAACTCAGTGGATCATACTAGAAACACTTTTTAAACAGTGCCTAAACAATTTTTTTGTGTGTCCTGTGACAAAGCAAGTATTGATTGCATCATGTAGGAGCTCAGTGAAGACAGGCCACAGATTCCCTCTGTACCTCAGACCCAGACCTGTGGAACGGGCTAATGTTTCTAATATCCTGCAGAGATTTCATTGAAACATCTATGCAAGATCATGAGGCTTTCAGAGATGACAAAGGTCATGTAGATTCCTAAATATATAGAAGCAAATCAGTTCCAGTTTTCAGTCTAAGTTGAAACAGCACAGAATGAATTAAAATATATGAATGTGAGAGCTTTAATTTTTCTAGCTGATGAGTTTACAGGGAATAAAATGTTGGATTCACATTCACTCAAATCAGCACTCATCATGACATTTTTACCTTTGCTATGGTTTTTGGAACTTGGTGGGAAATTTTTCCTTCCCATCAGAAATTTGGTCTGTAAGTCCACCCTAAAAGAAGGATATTTCCAAGAGAACAGTCCTGCAACTGAACCCTCAGCACCCCCATCCATTATAATGAAAATTATGTCACTGAATAAATATGCTCTGTGCATATATGTGAGATATTAATATTCTCAAGAGTCTGCAGGAAGCTGACTGCCTCCAGGAGAGCACAGAGGTTCTTGTGAACCAACAGGAATTTACAGTCTAAGAATATAATAATCTGTCTATACAACCAGATAAATACTCAAGCTTTATGTGGTGTAATTGTTTGTAACATGATTTGGACGTGATTCTGCAAACAATAAACCTATAAAGAAAGACCCTGCTCATATTTCATGCTGAGCATGTACCAAGACACTGAATTGTAACCATAAACAGTTACAGCCATGCAGTAGTTTCTGACCATAAAACGCAGATTGCATTAATTTTATAAATCCTTTTGAAATTAAATTCCCGGAGTCTACAACAGAGACCTCTCAAACTTTTATTTATACTCCCAAGCCATCACTTCCATGCAAAAAGAGTCTGCATATTGGAGTTTGAGTATCATCTTCCTAGACTGGTGGGTTTTTTTTTCCTTCACAGGTTGAAATTCCTGTATTTGAGGTTACACCACTGCATGACCTTCCTCCCACTGTATGAGAAAATCTGCACAGCTTTGAAGCAAAACTGAAATGCAATAGATTGCTCTACTGGCCCATAAAAGCCATGATGATCATTTGGTTGCCATTTCCTGTTAAAAAATAGATCAGTATAAATGAAGAAAACATTCCAGTCACTTTCAGACAGGCCAGACCAGCCTTTGCATCACAACAGAGCGAAAATCCACAAATGCTTTTGTCTCTTCTTATCATTAATCAGGGAAAAAGCTATTGCACAGCATATTCATTCCCTTCCATCATCCGTAGCACAGACAGGGAAGATCCTGGGTATAATTTCTTGACGTCATGTGAAGCTACAGAAAGTGAGTGTCATGAGAATTTTAATTTTCATACCTACCACTGTATTAAAATGTCTAACGTTTCTATTGAAAAACTCACATTCTTGATTAAATTAGAGACAGGAGTTTACTTTTTCAGTTACTTATTAACACTAAAGTGTTTCAGGCCATTAAACTGTAATGATGACTAATTGAGTCCCTTTTGAATTCAAAATTATAATATTAGGATTGGAAAATGAATTACTGTGTGTATGTACCGTCTTCCTAAAAGTAGACTAAACAAGCACTTGGAAAGGAATAGTGGAAGATCCAGGAGTTTATTTTTGGCTTAACACACCTCATAGTGTGTCATAAATTAACCACTGGCAAAACACCTGCAGAGAACCTGTGCGGGTACAGAAGAAAATAATCTTATTTTAAAGATCTATGGAGGTATATTCCAAAAGAGCATTAACATACAGGAGAGAAATAAGGAGAGAAAAATCATGTGTGCATTTGTAACTGGTACTTATCCACTTGTCTCTGTTGTCCAGTCATTGTAAAATCATTCTGCATTGCATTAATTCTCATAACACCCTTGAGAAGGAAACGTTAACAAACAAGGAACAGAAGCCTGAAAAGATGACTGCTAAGGGAGGGGTTAAGATGTTAGAGGGATCTAAATGTGTGTTTCCTATTAAAAGATAACTTAGAAAATTCTAGCCAAAGGATTTTTGCAAAGCTTACAGTATCAGAAATATCTTAAAAATTTTGAATATTCAAATTCTCTAATTAATGCAAATGCCCTGAAAACATTTTCTAAAGACTGTCACAGGCATAAGGAACATATAAAGTTTGCAGTTACAAAGCCATCATAGAACTCCAGGGAAGAATAATCTGTATTAAATTTGTGGTAGATTAAGGGTGGGGCATGGCAGATAAAACACCTGTTAAGTAACAGAGCTGGTAGATTTTAAAGTAGAGAAGACATTATACAGAGAGCAAATAATGCAATATTTATTCTGTGCTAAAAACTGTCATGTCAACAACGATCTCTTTGAAGTGCTGGCTTAAAGGACAATTCTCAGGAATAGATGCTCTGCACAATTATTTTCTGTTATCCCTGTAGTTTCACCCAGCTACCACTTGTAAATGCTGTCAAGATTTTGGTCCTTCTTCTAAATTCTGAGGTTGAGGTGAGTTCAAGAAGCAAAAGAGGCTAAATTCTTCTTTGTTAGAAATCTATTGTCTCCTCACTGGTGTTAGTGCAGCAGGAATTGGACTCAGCATCTTCTGGGAATACCATAGCAAAGTCCTAGTTCTCATGAAGGTGTAAAGGTTCCAGAGACTGGCAAAATCCACGTATTTACATCGTGTGTGGATATAGAGCTGGCAAGTGCAATGCAAACATTGTGGCCACTGGGACAAATTTCATCAAGCTTCAGCTGTGAGCAAGAGAACAGGACATCTGTGGTCTTTTTGTTGTCGTTGCGTTGTTGGGCAAGCCCCAGCAAATTCAGTCTTTCTTTTTTAGGTCATTTTTTTTTTTTAAGATTAAAGTTGTATATAATTACATATGGTAGTTCATGAACTCACTAAGACACTAAGCTAAAATAGTGCAGATTGAAGTGTCTGCTTGATTTGTGGGTCGAGCTCTCTTGCTTACAGAACATTAATTAATAAACCATGTATACTAAGATACACTGAATAATATAGAGCCAGCCCAGACATGTGCAGAGCAATGGTCAAGGAAAAAAAATCAGTAAGTTTAAATCTTTTCTAAAATGAAAATTGTGGAAAAATTTCTCAAGGGGAAAAAAAAGTAATCTATTGTTACCTCAGTGCATGTAACCTTTTATTTCCCAAGAGGTGAGAGTCAGGTATAATACAGATGTGTTAATATACAGTAGAGATATAGCTACTAAATTGGTCATTACTGGTTCACTAGTGGAGCAACCTTTTATGTAAGAGTCAATAAAGTTGATTTTAGGCATCACCAGTAACTTTTTTTGGGCCACATCCACCTGCAGTTCTCAAGGATCAAAATAAAATAACTTTACAACTGTATGGACATTTTTAATAAGATCAGGTTTGGGTTTTTTTTCAATATTTCTCTCTACCCTGGAATCTGAGAGATGTATCTGAGGCCTTGGTCTGAGATCCTACAGTGATCCTCCTCTGTCAGTGGAAATGCAGAAGACCAGAAAGGTCTCTCTGAAGTCCTTTGGTTTTTAGGTTCACTTGAATTCCAGGAAAATGCTGATATATCCCAGCTCTCCATGGAAAACTGAGAATCCTCTATGCCAAAGTGGGATTCTCCTGGCTGTAACTTCCCGCAATGATGAAATAAAAATTTAAAACAGTTATTCTCAGATATGTCCTTTCAAATGAAAATAAAAAATAACTTTCTATAACATTTAGAAAATTGACATATTTAAGATGGTGCTTTTTTATGCAAAACACAAAGCTTGGCTTTCCTTGAACTAATCAAAATATTAAATATTACTTATATATCTTTTAAAAATAAACAAACAAAAAATATGATAACAGATGGAGGGGAATACATCCAATTCTGTTTGTAGGCAGTTGGATTTCAGCAAGGTCATAATTTTACCATTTATGAGGGTTTTGGTACTCCATCCATCCATTACTTCCAAGCCTTAGGGATTTCAAAGTTACTACTTTTGATCAAGTGCAATACATGATGTAGCAGAATACTCTTCATATTTATTTTACACTGCACATCATGGAAAACAGGAATGGAGCAAACCTTTTGTTTTCTAGGTATTACACAAGATTCTCAGGAATGCTATAACTTTGCATCAATGGCAAGAAGCAACGTTTTATTTCCTGCAGCTGGATGGGAAACAGTGGAGCTCAGAGAAGGCAAGATAAGTCCAGACCATTTTTTTCAAAGGTGTTTTGACACTGAAAAATGGAAAGACATTTTGCATAAAGAATAAAGCAATAGTCTGTGTCTCAGAGATTGCTCTTATCTGCTGTAAGTCCTTGGGTTTATCACTTCGTGTGTCTCTGCTTTCACTTCCCCATCTGAAGTGTGATGATCACATTGCCCACCTTTGCAAAGCACCACAGGACCTACTGCCTTATCATCAGCAATTCTTATGCTTTTTTGTTCAAGAAGTCATTTTTCTCATGCTAACAATTTTAAGTGAATGAGACCCGAGGGGGCAACCTGCCCATGGAATTCTCACACAGCCCGGTGTAATGAAACAGCCATGAAGATGATGGTGTGCCGTGGAAGAAAAGAGCAGAAAGTGCTGCAATCGGTATTGATGCCTCAGGTTTTAGCTTTTCTATTTTTCAGATTCTGTGCTGCTTTAGTGTGTGGGAATGGGCTTCATATTAAGTATTGGTACGGTCTCTTCACAGAGTAGGGAGACAAAACAATTCTTTCTCTAGCTGGGGACCTAAGAACAACCAAATTTCAGGCCCAAGAGCATAAACAACATGGACTGAAGAGAGAAAAACAAGGATGGGACTTGATAACCTAAAGCTGTAATTGGACAATTAACTCCAATCTGCAAATGGAGCAGAACTGATAAAAGTGACAGAGCCCGTGACCAGTGTCCATTTTGGGACCATTTTGGTTCATCTTGGGTGCAGCCCTGGCTGGGCTCTTGTGCTGCCCAAGGTGGATCCATTGAGGAAATCCTTTTAATAAATCCCTGCTTTATTCTTTAGCTCTGTCTAGTCTCTGTTCCAGCTCAGCCTGCACAAGGCACCAGTAACAGCCAGAGAGGAGAAAGGTAAAGCAGAGAACAAAAAGTATCTCAGTTGTGCTCTGCTCTGGGCTTAGCCACCACGTAGGTTCTGTTCTCCAAAGGAAGATACTCCAATTTTTTACAGAAAAAAAAACATCTCCCAAGCTGAACTTCCTGAAGGACAGCAAAAGGACTTGTGAACTGAGGTGGGCTGCTCAGTCTCGTGGTCACAGTCAGCTGTTGGACAGAGATGAGCTCGCTCCAGTTTGAAGTGCCCCCAGATGTCTTGTGCAGGAGCAGGAGACCCAGAAGAACCAGAACAGGCATTTGGTCACTGGAATCACTGAATCCCAGAGGCACAGTGCTTTGGGTTGGAAGGGAGCTCCAAGCTCAGCTCATTCCAGTGCCAGCTGGCCCAGGTTGCTCAGAAGGAGCAGGGTAGAGGATGGTGAGGCCTCCCTGCCATCAGATCTGACCACGGGAGCTGCAGGGGACAGCGTGTGACACTGCAGAAAAATTAGAAGGCACCTGGATAGACAAGCCATGTTTGTCAGCTTGGTTTTCCGGAGGGGGATTGAATCAGCTTGTTCTCTGGTGCTCATTCTGAGCTACAATAATCTGAAAAAAAAAATCTGAAAGGAGAAATTAATTCTATGTCTAACAAGCTTAGGAGGGTTTTACATTCCAGGCTTAAGAATAAGTCTTCATACCAGTTCCTGGTAGCAGTTTTGACTACAAGCACCCTAAATCAGCACCTTTGCTTTATTCAAACAGAGCTTCATCCACTGACAGATTTTAGCTTTCTTCTCCCCTCTCAAAGACAAGACCCCTGTAACTATGTCCCCAACAGCTGAAATAAAGAACAAATAAGATGTCTGATTTTAAATTTTTTTTAAAACAATCCTGATTTTTTTTTTCCTCATCCCTGCCTTCAGAGGAGAGGAGAAAACATCAAATGCATCCACAGAAAGAGAGAATATATGTCAGCCCAAGCTCTGCAGCTGCCCCTGGGCCTGTCTGGAACGTGAGGGCTGGTTGCTGAGTGTTACAGCTCTTGCCCACAGAGCGTGCCTTGGCATTTGCTCTGTCCCTGCAGAATTTCACTCCTGCAAGTGCCTGTGAGCCTTCAGTTGATGTCCCCATGTGCTTTCTGTCGCTTCCCAGTGCAGCAAGTGCCAGCCTCCTCAGCCCATGAGCTATCTGCTGGCTGTCAGGCGTACTGAGGTAATTGTTTCGATATTTGTAAAAGACCTGATTTTTTCCTTTGCTGCCCAAATCATGATGTATAAATTCCCTCAGGCACTGTTTAAATCTGTTAATCTAAGTTCATCCTCCTGTGCAAACGGATCCTTATGTGTTTTAGCTGATGATGTAAAGCAGCATCCCCAAAATGCCATTGCAGTCTTTCTGCCTTAATGAGAGAATCTGTTTCTGCAAGGAGCCCATTGAGAGGAAGATATTACCTGTCAAGGCTCTGAGAGCACAAAAAGGCCTCAATAGCCCTGACCACCCTTATCTGGGTCCTCCACCCACCTCAGGCTGAGCAGGGGCTCCAGGACCTCCAGCCCCAGCTTGTGTGGTGCTGGTAGGACTGTGTAGGTGAATAACTGAAAGGGAGAAATCATCAAACCACAGAATAATTTGGGTTGGAAGGGACCTTGAAGATCACCCGGTCCCACCCCTGCCATGGACAGGGACACCTTCCACTAGCCCAGGTTGCTCCAAGCCCCATCCAGCCTGGCCTTGGACACTGCCAGGGATCCAGGGGCAGCCACAGCTTCTCTGGGCACCCTGTGCCAGGGCCTCCCCACCCTCACAGGGAACAATTTCTTCTCAATGTCCAACCTAAGTCCTAAATCTACTCTCTTTCAGTTTAAAGCCGTTCCCCATTTTCCTTTCACAACACGATCTTGTAAAATCCACTCGAGTCCTCTTCGTGTCTCAGTTCCTCATCTTTAAATGGGGGCTAGCACCAAAATTTTTGATAGACAACAGGTATCAGTCACACAAGGAGCTAAAATGGAGCTGATTTCTGGAATGGATGAGCAGGACCCTGCCTGAGCCCTGGGTGTCTGACCAACACCCATGGTGCCAAGAAGACACAGAAAACCTGCTGCTTCAAGCTTGGAGTCTGCTCCAGGCTGGATGACAGCACTTTTGCAATCATAAAAGTCCATAGGGGTTGAGGACTGTAGGGATGAAACCTTAATCTTTGCAAATCCACTAGTGCACACAGAATATCCTATGTGCAAAAACTCTCTGCATGAAACTCTGCATGATATTTCAGTCTTAAGTCACTCTTCCATTACACAAGTTATGCTAAACATTCTCCCAAATTGTCCAAAAATTTTCAGCTGAAGCATTTGATGGTAGGAAAAGTGTTAGAAGGGAAACAGAACAGGCTCTCTTGGAATGAGTTTGGGAGTGGGTCTACAGAAAAATAGCAGCTTTGGGAGAGGTTCTGGTCCAGCATTTCCTCAGGCACAGACTGACATGTATTGCTGTGACATACAATTTTGCATACTGGAGCTTTCAAGTTTGAAGGAAATCCCAACAGGGGACATATATTTAGAAGCCTTCCTTCCAGTTTACTGGATTTTATTTTTATTAACTGAATGCTTAACTTCTGATCATCCAGCATTCTCCACTCTGATAATCTCATTGGGTGTGTTTTAATGGCAATTGAGCTGGTTCTCAGGAATTGTAAAAACTACACGCTGATATTAAATAATAAATGATCATTGAAAAGTCATGGCATACTAGTTCCAGCAGCATATCTCCTTTCCACTCATAACTCTCAGTCCCAGACAAGTTTTCTGACCCAATTTGACAGCTAAGTGTCAGTAGGATACAAAGAGACTAAGACAAATGTAAATGAGCTGTATCCAGTAAACCATTCCAGAGTAACAAACAACATTTTCCTCTTTTAATCCATCCTTGTACTAGTTTTAAACCCAGGGCTCTTACAGCTGCTGCCATCCAGAACAGGAGGAAGCAGCTATTTACACCCTGTACACTAAAGCTTTGCTTCCAGAGGCTTTCGAGCCCGAGGACAAATCCAAATATAACTGATTAGTACAGAAGGGCTAAAATGGGATGGAGTGGGAGGCAACTTTGCTAGCCAACAGATTGTTGAACTGAAGAGGATTCAGGTTACAGAGAGGAAGGAGAGTACTTGGAGCTGAGTTACCTTAAAGTACAACTTTGATTTTGCTGTACAAGCCTTGCCAAGTCCCTTAACCTTCTTTAATGACAGTTTCTATTATGAAGCCTGAACAATCGATGCTTATAGAATGCTTTCAGATTATTGGATGCCAAAAAATGTTATAAAATAAAAAGGAAGTTGATTATTCCACGAACAGAGCAGCTGACTATTTTTGTTGCTGCTTAAAATTTCTGTGCCTGGAGATTTTGCAACAAATGCTCAGAAAAAGGATGGAGAGGAAAGGAATTGTCAGTCTCAGGCAAAAATAGAAGTTTCTTTGAAGTTGTTGGAGTGCTAATATTGTTTGTACAATAATGAAGGAAAAAAATAATGGTGTATAGCTGTTCTCTGGACTTGAGAAGAGAGCCAAAATAGCAATGAACTGTACTGATTGCAATGGGGACATATTTACAAAATCCAACCCAGTTTCATGTACTTCCATCCCCTCAGATATTACCTGACCTAATCCACAAATAATGTGGTTGGGGGTTCTTTTATTTATAAGAATGGTTTTCTCGGTTTAGAGGCTCTTACTCAGGCATGGGACATAGCCCTCTAATTTTAGCCAAGCCTCTATTTGGTCAAGGATTTACACTCTTCTTGATTTTATTCTCCATGTGAAAATTAGTGGTTACAACTTAGACCAGTAGTTAAGGATAACATCCATAAAGATCTAATGGCATGAAATTTTTCTTTCAATGTACTTTTCTGGATGCCTTGCAAGAAGAATGGATTACTTTATATATTTTATTTCTTAACAATGATATCTAATAGAATGGTAATGTTTTTATTTTGCCCTTTTACTATGTCTTTCAGACAAAAGTGCTCCAGATCTCACAGCATATTTTACAGCTGATTTCACGGATGGCATACATGGTGTTCAGCTGATATAAATGGGTGGTTAAAACTCCTTTCAGGTTCCTCATCTTCAGCCTATTTATTCTAACAGGAAAAAAACAACAAACTCACAACACCTGTTGTGCCAGCTCCCAAGGCAGGACTCACAGAAGCTTCAAGAGACCATTGTTCTACAGCTGATCCTACTCAAAATTCTTGCATGATTTTTTCCACAGTCCCTTTGCCGCAGCGTTCCAAGCCTGTAGCCACTGCATGGGCAGTAGCCAGATCCTCTTAAATGTTCATGTTATAGCTATTAATTTTTTATAGCCAGAGTAGGGACTTTATGGCTGACTGAGCAAAGATTCAAGCACCAGCAAACCAGTCTGGGGCTAATTGCAGCTCAGGACGGATAAAGCTTGATTGTACAAGTAATAATTATGTCATGTGTACTGGGCAGCATGCTATCTCACATAAATCCAGCACCAAAGCTGGCTTGCAAGACTTGATTTTTTGACAAGATTAGAATAAATTGCAAAATTAGAGAGAAAAAAGGAAGTCTGTCTGCTAAAAGATGTCTTTCTTATGAACATCACGCTACAAGGAGTGAAAGTCTGAGTTTGTATCAGGAACTGCAATCTCTCTACTGTTTTAATTTAGATATGACACAGTCTAAAACTGCCTAAAGTACAAAATTGTCACTATTTCTTGTTGTAGCTCATAGGAAAACACATTCTTATTCAGTAGAAATTTGTTAAGCTAATGTTGAGGAGCTTTAAACTTTCAGTAGTACCTGTACAGTGCTGAGTGAGAGACACACGTCTGTTTATGAGGAATTACAGATCACTGCAGTCTCTCTGAGTATGAGAATCATCAGTTTTCTTTATTATAGCCTATTTTTTCCCAGAAAGACAGAGAAAATGTTCTAGACTTTGCCTGTCCAAGACAAGCCAGCATGAAGAAGTTAAGCTGGTTTATAAATAAGAGTGCTTTTCAAAAAAGAAAAAAAACCCTACCATCTCTTCAACTAATGTGAATCAATCTAATAAACTCAAGCTAACAGAGAGCTTAAGGGGTACTTAGGTAGTTACTAAAGCTTTTACTTTTTAAGCCAATGAGTCAGATTCACATCCCACAGGAGCAGTGACTTAAGAAGAGAACATCACCAACTAATGGCTCCCTGTGAAATAAATCCACAGTCTCCAGAGACTGGCAGCAGGATGAGTCTTGACCTGCATAAACAGTGCTGCTTTACCTAAACAAGCATCTTCCTTAGAAATGTTGGTGCAGACCTAAAGGAATAAGGGGATTAATCCAGGAAATGCTGAGCAGCTACACGTTCTGGAGAAAAGGAGGAGGGGATCATCTCTGCCCTAAACTACAGCACTTTTAACCTTTAGGGCAGCACATGAAGTACAAACCACACAGAAGTATTCAATATTAAAATTGTTGTAACGTATATGTGTTCTCTCTGTTCAGAAAATTGTTAATGAATAGGGATCAATACTGTTCCAGGTGAAAAACAGTGAAATAAAAATATACACTTGGGCTGCCACCTCCCTCTATTATACTGTTTTTCAGCATTTAAAAATGTTTTTCACCAGTGATGGCAAGCCTCCTTAGAAACAGATTTCAAATAAAGGAAAAAAAAAAAGAAAAAAAGAAAATACTAAGTAACATTTATAATGGATTTTAGTAATAATCCCATTTGACTACAGTGTGGTCACCTATGTTCACTTAACCAGGTGTTTTTGTTATTTCCAGTAGATTCATAACTACTGAAAGAGCTAAATTAGCCCTACAGAATTCTCAGGAGTCATGAATAATATGGGATTAAGGGTATAGAGCAGTGCTCTGATTCCCCAGATTTACATCCTTTACTTGCCAATGTATAATAAGTGCCTTACAAACCACTTTTGTCATTAATCAGTGCTGGTGGATGTGGCAGTGAAGGTGTTACTGCAAATGAGCAGAATTTTTCCCCATTAACGTAACTGTTACAATAAAGGTATCCGACACACCAGCCTTACGATCTCACCTCATTATGAGGGAAAGCACTGCAGTTTAATGGTGTTAATTTAGCTAGCAGTATATATTGCTTGGTCAATCTTCTTCTGAAGGTGGAACAAAATCTGTGGCCTTTGTGAGAGGCTCATTAGTTAAAGCTGAAAAGCTCTGATGTGGCAGAGTGTCCTTCTTCCCTCTCCTCAGCGCGTTATTTTGGGGCACACGGAGCAGGTCAAGGCTTTCAGTGGGAGAAATTATCATTCCCATGGTATGATCCAGGCCAAAAAAGTGATTATACAGACCATGGGTGTGGAGGGATGTGTAGTGCATATCATGCATATTTATATCTGTGTATGCATATGTATGTAAAATCTGTATTTGTGTATGCACACAAACTGTAGCACATATATAAATTAGTAACTTCAAAGCTAGAAGACCAAATTTATTCACACTACAGTTTTCAGCAGGGTGATGACTTGAGTCACAAGGTGCTGATTACCTGCAGCTCTAAATGTTCCTCAGCTTCATACAGAAAAATGTTGATTTATCAATGATGAAAAAGTACTGAGGCCTAGATCAATGTAAGATCAGGTCACAGATTCTTCAGTCCTTTAGTATTTTAATACTATTTGATTCAAGATGTGCAATGCCTCCCACTGCTCAGTATGCAGCATGTAACTTCATGATGCTCACTTTTTTCCCTTCTAAATCTGAAGTTCATTTTGGTTCCAAAATATTGCTTTGGAAATTGATCTTGCTTATATTGAAGTTAATAGGAATGTTCTCATCTCCTTGAATTGTCCAAGATCAGGCCCTCACTGAACACACATGTATTGAGCAAAAGGAAAACAATGGCATGAAGAGAATGTAGTTGCAAATTCATTTTTAAAAAATGTTCTGTTATGATGATATAGGATGAGACCAAGAAGAAGTTAGATAACTTCCCCATGAAATGACTGGCTGTAGTCTACTACCTGCAGCTCTAACAAGACAGTGGTTTCAGTGCAACCTTTCTCAAAGAACACTTGGGCTCTGTTTATCAAAGTGTATTTCTGGTGATTTTGCTCCCATATGAGATTACTAGTGTTTCAGGAGAGTAAAAAAATGCCTACTTCTGGTTTTGAAGAGAGGTGAAGCTTTGGGAGGATTAAGAGCTGCACTAGGTATGCCTGAGAGGTAGAAAATAATGTTTCCAGAGACTATCACCTAATACCTTCCACCACTCTTTTCCTTCTAAGGAAAATTTAGGTAAGTAGTTTGATTGTCCAATTTTCCATTTAGATTTTCAAAAACTGCTGAAGAAGCAAGCTTGCTGGTGAAAAGATCTTCCTTTTGTTTTCAGTGAGTGTTGCATCTCAAGCAAGAAATGACTTAGACTGATCACGATCAGATGTGATTTTGAATTAATACAAATGAAGTGAAAATATTTTAGTCCCATAAATCATCGTCTGGGGCTGAGACAAGTGAAAAGTCACTGCAATCTGTGTGACTAGAAAGTAAATTTTTGGACAGTAAACAATGAATTGATTTCTGTAAACAATGGATTGATTTCTGTAATTAATCCCTCATAAAGGCATTCAGAGAGTAGTAGAAAAAATAGGAAAGGATAAGACGGGATGATTGCATCACTTGAAGATTCTCAAGTTGTTTTGTTGGCTTGTTGTACAAATGCTGCCTTCTGCACTGAGCTCTGCAAAAACATTCAGCTGCTTGTTTTCATGTTCCTTAGTTAACGTTTTCACTCACAGGGTTTCAGCATTTCATGAACAAGCACCCCAAACACGACTCCAGTGAACTCAGCATCTGTTGGGGAGGTTTGCTCTCACTGGAGGTGGATCAGCTTACAGAAAATATCACAGATCTTTTTTTTTGTGCCTCCCCTGCTTAAATTATACGCGTCTTAGAGAGAAAAATGCTTGGAGGCAAGAATTTGTAGGTAGTTTCTGGATGGAACTCTGCTGATCAGCACTGCAACAGCATCTGAGACCGAGGGTCTGTTGCTATGCTTAGATACAGAGAGGAAGAGATCCAGTCAAATGTTTCTATTCCCAAAGCTGGTCTTGTGGTAAAGCTGATAGAGCACCTATTTAAAATGAGTAACTCCTCGTAGGGATGGAGTTGAGCAATGGCAGCAGTCTGTGAAGTCTGATATCTAAACGGATTGCTCCTCTGAAGTTATTTCTTATATCCTGTAAATGTGAGCAGGGCCACTCTAGCTTTATCTCTGTACACTTAATGTGTCAGAGTCACCCATCTCTGAACATACAGGCTCTGTAAGGTTCTGACTTCACTTCTTTTTACAGCATTCTTTTGTGATGTTGTATTTAATAAACACGGGGGGTTTTCTGGGAAAGAAGTTATTTTTGTTTTTTCTGATAGACTTGCTTGTCAGATACACGCCTCTGAATTACTCTCTACATTTCCTCAAAATCAGGTCTATCTCACACTCGCCTTCATTTCATATGGATCCATAACTGATTTTGCTGCTACAACAGAACAGCCTTCTCTTATCACATACATTTTTCTGCCAGTCATGAATTCACTTTACTTCACATGCATTCACTTGCTCGATCTCTACATGAAATCATTACAACTCGAAGCTGACGTAGTCTTTCAAAACGACTCCCGAACAGTAAATCATGCCACATTCCACTTTCTTCCCACTCTGCGCTACACAATTTATCGCTAAATGAAAGCTACACGGAAAATGCACTTGAATCCGGCAGTGAATCACAACATAGACTGTTGGTCACAGAGCCCTTACCTTTTCAAAAGCATGACGGTCTCTAAGAAATCGCAGCCCAAAAAGCCGGTCCGCCTGGCGGTGCGCGGTGACAGTTTTACACCCTATTTTCTTCACCTCCCTCCTTACAGCATGCTACATCTAGTCCACGCTGCTGTCTCTGGGATTGGCTGGTGCCTCTCGGAGGCGCACTCAGGACTCCTGCCTGGAGCACCCTGCAGCCCTGCCTTAACCCTTTGCGGTGCAGCCTCCGCTCCCTCTGCGGGCGGCCCCGCCGAGCCCGCCCGGGCTGGCGGCTGCGGGGCACGCACCGCTCTCTGCAGCGGGGATGTTCTCTGCTTCCCCCCAAAAAACGAGCTGCCCCCGGCTGCCGAGGATGGGGAGAGGCGAGCCGGGGGTCCCGCAGCCGGGACGGGCGCTGCCGGTGCTCGCTCCGCCCGGAGCCGGAGCTGTCCCTCCTGCTGCTGCTGCTGCTGCTGCTGGGGAGGGCGGCGTGTCACCCCCGACCTCCGCCTTGTCACCGGCCCCTCCCGGCCCCTGCCCCGAGAACACACAGAGGAGCGGGGCAGGTTAAGCCCGGGAGGTTGAGAAGGCAGGCTGGACGCTGCCACGCACCCTTAAAGGTGTTCCCTCTGCCAGAGCCACCTCCCTGGATGTCCGTCTGCCACCGCCAGTGTGGGAAATTGGGAAATCAACTCCCGGCCGAAAGGGAGTCCCAAATCCGCGCAGCTTCAGGGGAGATGGAGGTAATCCTTGGCAGTGAAGCCAGACACGGGCAAGCAGGGAGCCTGGACATCTAAACCCAGGGAAGAGAGATGTTTGGGAGCATTCTCTCAGGAATGGGCCGCGGGGAGGTATTTCCACACCGTCAATGTATTGCACAAAAAGCAAAAGAACCAACTACGGCAAAGCAAAAGCCGCTCGGCTGCTGCTCGTTATTCCTCTGTTTTTTCTGAGTCATCCAGCCCCATGTGAGAAGAAGGTATCCCTGGGCTGGGGATGCGGAATGCTGGAAATCAAGGGTAGTGGGAATCTTCTCTATTTACCACGCCTGACTCTCGCTTGTTGCAATCGCCCATTAAGCATTGATTTATCTGGTGTTGTATGCAAAGGGCTTGATGCTCATCCCCTCGCCTTCCGCTGAGCACAGAAATGCCACCCGGTCCAACCTGTGTCACTTTTGCTGCCCAGACACCGTTTTACTGCCATCCGTCATAGTGCCTGTGAGCTGAACAACTCCGCTGCCCTCATCCTGTGTCTTACCATCTCCCATCCCCGTCAGCAGAGGGAAAATCGAGTGCTCTTAAACCCGGGAAATATTCTGCTGATGGGCACATAAATCTCTTCTGCAGAGCGGTAACATTTAAGCAGCACGGCAAGGCGATGCCCACTGGCTGAGCTATTCCCTATACATACTATAACATAAATCCCTCAGGACTTGCTGGTTTGTCTTCCTTTCAGTCTCATGGAAAGGGCCAGGGCGTGGAGGAGGTGGGGGCAGAGGGGCAAGTCAGCGGGAATGGGAAAAGCTGCTGGAGTGTCCTGGAGAAGGACGCTGAGCTGGAAGGAGATAAGTAGGCATGGGGGCTTCGAGCTGGTGGGAGAAGAGAGGAGCTGGAGGAAGGGTGGATTTTGGATCCCATGCTCGAAGGGCTTTTTCACTACTCCCTTCCAGACATCAGCCAGCAACCTGGCGGCCGAGGGGGGAGGCAGTAGG
>VXAX01004670.1:34772-79808 GCA_013399835.1 Leptocoma aspasia
TCCTGCCCCGGGTAAGCAGAGCATCGCCCCTCCATTTCCCCCGCTTCTCGATGCTCCCAGGCTCTTGGCATGGAAATAATAACCTGGCTCGGTGGGAAAATCACCCTTTCCCTCGCATTGTGGCTCCGGAACGCGTGCGGAATTTGAAGGTGTGTGGGGTAGAGGGAGGCAGCGCCAGCATTTATGGAGCTTGATGTATGTCCCCCCTCTCCTGGTCCCTCTTCCACACCCGTGCTAAAGCAGACACGCGTTCATGGCTAGTAAAAACGCTTTTCCCTGGGTGTAGTTGAGCTGGGAGCTCAGAGCGAGTAAACTGGAAGCCGGTCCGTGTCAGGGAACGGAGCCCTGGCATCCCTGCGGTGTAGCACGGCTCCTGCTTAGCAGGATCCATGAGCACAGTGCCCATGCAGATGATGTGATGTGATGCGTGTGCTGGGCAATACGGAGCGTGGCACCAGCGCCTGTCTGCTGTGCTCTGTGCGGTCTTTAAAAGAGATGGTGATTCCTGGGTTTTTATTGAGAAGCTTTTCGTCTTCTTTCTATTATCTCTGTAAGCACCGGTGTGAAGCATTCGTGCCTGTTTGCCAGCCTGGCAGTTTTATGTTTCCAGAATCTGCCGGGGAAAAGTCGGAAACTGCAGAAATTCAAGATTCCTCTGGCATCATGTTGGTTTGTTCCTGTCAGCATATTTAATCATTTTTACGCTAAAGAATTGTGGAGTGAGCTGATCTTAGCAACGATTTACGCTGCTTGGGGCTTTATTGATTTTTTTCTTTAGCGAGGAAGCAAGAAAAGGAGTGAAGGAAGGATGATAGGGCTTGTAAAGAAAAGAATTCAGTGTACATTTCAAGCGTAGTCGCTGTTAAATATCTAGACATTCTTTATGCAGTTATAAAATCAAAAGGTCTCTTTGCCTCAGGATGTGATTTCTCTTACAGCAACAGGTAGCAAAGGCTCCTCTGCCCCCTTCTCTCCCCTTATCTCCTCCCCTTCAGCTCCTCCTGACAAAACGCCGGTTTAAAAGGTCAGCCTGTTTATGTAAATATTGTGCGTTTCTTAACAAAGACTGCTGCACGTCAAGCCTGCGATGACTGTCAAACAGACCTGGGATTCAAGGAATTCAGTAAGGGTACTGTCCGCTTTCCAAGACCGATAAAATCTCGCAGAAAACAAAGGACAGAGGTGGTGTGTGACTGGGATGGATCAGCAGCACCGTCACGGCAGCGTTCGGTACTGCAATGTCCATCGCACCTTCATATCGCATGTGTGTCGGAGAGACACTCACAAAACGTATAAAAAAGAGATTTGCTGGTATGCTAATGCCTTTCTGCTCTTTTCTTCAGGTTTCTTCTTCTCTCTAGTGATGTCCTAGGCTGAGCTTGCTTTGCAGCTCCTTCACACCAAAGGTAGCTTAAATCAGCCAAGGAGGATTTTGAGTCTGACCAACCTCACCCTCCCAATAAAAGAGATTGGCTTCATTTGGCTCAGACACTTCGCAATAAGGTGGAGTTTCCATTTCACAGCTGGAGTTTCCATTTCATAGCATCCAGAGGTGCAGTGGGCATGGTCTGGTCTTTATTTCACCCTGCTCTCTTGCCCTCCCTGCCACCTTCTTTCACCTACAGAGCAGGACAACTTGGTTTCCTCAGGTAGTATCAACTCTTCTGGTTAATTTCCACTTTAAATTTAATAAGAGTATTCTGATATGATTCACTTCATAGAATCATAGAATTATGGAATAGCTCATTTGGAAAGGGACCTTAAAGATGATCTAACTCCAGCCCCTTTCCACATTCCACTAGAACAGACTGCTCAGAAAAGATTATGTCCATTACCGAAAGGTTTAAAAAGTTATTTTGTAATTACAACAATTACAACAAAGATCTTTCCCTGTGGTCAACCTCAAGACCTAATGGCCACCCCAGTTTGATTTGAGCCCTTAAAACCATTCTGAAGCAGAGTTAAAGGGTTGTAGAGGATTATGATGCCTTTTGTTCAGTGGTGTAAATAATCTATGGTGTCAAAATATGATATTATGAAATCTCATTTTAGGGCAGAGTACTGAAGTCACAAACAATGGATCAAACTGTACTTGAGCGAGGGAGAAACTTACATCACTACCAAAAATGCTAAATCCGGATCGGGACCCTGTCTGCAGCAGAATCATGTGAGGGAGGAGTGGCACACGAAATTCTCCCTTCCCAAAAGCCTTGTGGCCCTGAATTAGGGGTCATTAGAGTCCTTTGTCCTGTAAATCTGCATTTAACAGCAGTCTATATCTGTGTTGGTAAACACATTTTAACAGCTTATCCAATAACATTTTTTTTCTACTTTATATGATCAGCCTTTTGGTCCTCTTCCTTCCAGAACCTGCTAAGTGCTCCTCTTTAACTGCTGAAAAATGTAATTTATTAAGGCAGTTCAGTAGTTAGTCTTAGTTTGCAACAGGCAAACCTATTATGCAAACAGTACTGTCACCTTCTTGCAGTGACTTCCTTTTCCCAGCTATAATGAATTCCCTGCATGCTACCCTGCTGTAAATTCTGCATCTAAAAATTCCATCCACTATGTGATGTGTCAGGGGAAACTATACTTGACTTTTGAAACAGTTGGGAGGAGCAGAATGATAACCTACTAAAGTGCCTTGCCCTTAACAGAAATTATGGCAAGTAATTAAAGTTAGAGCAAAAAGACTTAAGCTCTGGACTGCTTATGTTCTTAGTGTTTTAACTTGGGTGAAGTTTTTTTTTTTTTAAGTCTGATTTGAATGTCAAATTTGCATATTTATCCAGAAAACATAGGGAGTGCTTAATTGCCTGTGTCCAGCGTTCATATTTTGCTTGGGAAACAATGCTTCACATATTCATGAGTTTCGTTTCTAGCTACAGTTTGCACTCATAAATTGACCTGCGTATCTAAACAAGCCCTGTCGTTGCTTATTATAGAAACAAATGTGCCATATTTTGAATTTTGCTTTATAATCGTGCCAGAGACTGGTGCAGGGGGTCTCGCTGAGGTGGGGTCCGTGCTCCCAGAGCAGCCCTCAGTGCTGAGCTTTGCACTGGGGGCTGGAGAGGTGCAGATGTCACACCAGGTAACCAGCCCCAGCTCTGCCTCTCAACATTCCCTGCCACCCAGGGGCAGGGAGGGGGCACCGCTGTCCCAGATGGGCATCCCGGACCACATGGCATCAGCTGAGAGAGAAAAGCTAAGTGGGGGAGGAGGACTGGGGAGGAGGATGTGGTATTTACAACATTTACCTTCCAGAGCAATGTGCTGGAGTCCTGCTTCCCAGGAAGAGGCCAGACCTTGCTAGCTGATGGGAAGCAGAGAATAAAATTTTCAGGCTTTCTCTTTGCTTGACAGCACACAACCTTTCACTTTTGTTTTAGCAAACTGCCTTATCTCAACCTCTGAGTTGTTTTCCATCTTATTTTGTCTGCACTGTCCAGCTGGAAGGGGGAGTGGGTAGAGCAGCTTGGTGGGCACCTTGCATTAACAGAGATATGATTCACTTGAATAAAATTATGCCCACTGAGTTTTTCCTCACTTGCAGAGGAGATTATTTTTAGGGTCTCCTGACATTTCACCTACAGAAAGATGAACAAGTACTGTAGATTTTTTTTTTTTCCCCCAAAAAATCAAAGAGCTAAAACATGTTTGCTTATTCACTTGCCCTGTCCTTTGGCAGCAAGGGACAAACTTAAAGGCTGGGGGTTTTTTCAGGCTCTTGCTGTCATTGAAGCACCAGTTTTCCCAGACAGAATAACCTCTTTGAAGAGGTGGCACTTCTCTGCTGCATTCAGAAGGTAATTCTGAATTACCTTCAGAAATAGCAAGACCTGTCAGCTGGACTCAGTAGACATAGCCAGACACATATGTCTAGGAGGGACAAGATAACATCTGAGATGTGGAGGCATGAACTTCTCCAGGGCCTGCCAACTTACTGACCCCTATTCTTGAAAGATTTAAGGCTATTCTGTTTAATCTTCACAGCTGCTGTCATCTGTGCCAGGTCGGGTGCTGCGAGGTTCTCCCCTTGCACTGCAAATACACACAGCATGTGTGGGATATGGGAATAAATCACTCAAAACTCCATTTTCTTCGTGGCGGAAAAAGCTCCTCTTTATTCACACAACTCGTTTTTACACACTTTTACAGACCTCATGTGTGACTCCAGTTGGTTAGTGGCTTTCTTGCCAATTACTTTATTGGTTACTAAAAGGTATTTTACTTGTCTGTCAATTCTCTCTATTCTCAAATTGTTTACATATTTCCTTCACTGATTCCCATGGGACAGATTTAATGTTCATGCAGGTGCTGGTTGTTTTTCACCCAGGAATAGATTGTTATGTTAATGCACTGCTCGCACCAGGATTGCTTTCACATGGGAACCTGCAAAGTGCTCGCTTGGCAAGGCCAGCCACTGATTTTAGGAGAGCAGGCCTGATCTTATGAGGCCTTTCTTTTATAATTTTTCTACCTTACTGCAACAGAGGAATAACCGTGTGTGAGAGAGAACAGAGGGCTTTCATGGCTGTCCTGGGACAGGCTTTATTTACGGTTATTAATTCTTAAGGCATGTAAGGCAAATGATGACTGCTGTCACACAGTGTGAGAGGTAAAATCAGGTGACTTTAAGGTATTCCCAACCTTGACATTAAAACTGAAAAGATCAACAGGAAATGAGTTGTCTTCAAACCCCTGTGACAATGACAACAGCAACATGCTGACTCTGTTACTGTTTTTTTGAGTTCCGGCATATCTTGGCCATGTTTCATTGACCAATAGCCATGCAGGGAAAAATATGGGTTTGCCATTTTTAAAATATCCTCTGATGTGTTCAGGTATTTCTTCCATCTAACTGGACTTTACAAAATCGCAAAAATCTCTGCTAATTTCAAGAAATATTTGTAGAGAAAAAGGTAAAGGAAGAGATGCATTTTAAATCATGTTGAAATGTTGTGGTCGAGATTCCTGTGCACCAAATGCCTGTTTTTCTTAACAAAAATTTATTCAGTTACTGAGAAGGCATTATTCAGTTACTATGAAAGTAGCATAATCTGTATTTCCAGTAGCTGATATGATGGACAGGGGATGGAGGCCTCTCTGCCAAGAGCACTGACTTTACTAGCAGTGTGAGAAGCACTGACCTCCACGGATTTGTAGAGGAATTGAGGTGTAATTTTGGTGTGCTTGTGTTTAAATAAAGGAGTCATGCATCTTCTGTTGGGTTTTAGTTCCACCTGACCTTAGTGTTGGAGTTAGAACAAATCCTACCAGTTGGTGTTGGTTCTGTGCAGTCAGACAGGAGTCTGGTACTTAAGGTATTAACACAAAAAGTATCTTCCTCTAGAGTTTGGATCCAAAATGCATTTGAATTAATGGTGTAGGACAGAAAAAGAGCTGAAATTAATACAAGACCCCTCAATGAGTTTTCAGTGGCACGTGTAAAAGCACAAGACCCACATTCAGAAAAAAAAATTAGTGTTTGGAAGGGTGGTGGAGTCAAGTGAAGTTCAGTTGATGCTTTGCAGTGTCAGGGAACTGCACAGTAGAAAGGTAGAGTTTTACAAAGTGGCTGTGCTGTGAAGAAAAACTTGTAGAGAATGTGACTTGCACTTAGAAAATAGATTATTTTACAGATATTGGTTCCATTTGATAGTCATTCCCTGAATAACATCTGCTGCATTATCTCAATACATCTGGTTATCTCCCACAGAAATGAGCTGAGCAAAAGATCTGTAGTAAGTTTTGAAAATAACCTTTGTTATTATGTGTCATTAACTCATAAGAATCAAACTACATGGCCACTAATGACAGTGAACAAGAACAATACAGTTTCTTGAACATTCTGTTCCATGCATTTCCAGTCTCTAGCCTGCACTTAAAATACATCAATTTTACAAGCACTTCTCATTTGCCTAGGCTATGGAGTTAATGAGACAGAGAAAGCATGAAGAATTTGTATGGATGAACTCCATTTACCTAATTTCCAATTCAAACATAACAATATGAAAAACAAGTGATATGTGTATAAAATTGTGCATTATATTTTTTTTTTTTGCTTTTCACAGTTCTTGTCTTGCAGCAGTCCAGGGTGAGTCATTGTGGCACACAAACAGGTATGTGTCTCTTCAGCAGCAGCCATCACCCTTGTGACATTTCTGCTGCCTCCCAGCTGCTGGGGGGTGACAGCAGGAAGATTTCAGCTTCTCAGTCACAATGGAAAGGAGGCAGTAAAAAAAAAAAAAAAAAAGCCTCTTCCATCATTTATTTGATTACGTTCTCCATTTGTCAGAGCAGTAGAGCACACAGGCCACATGGATTTTGTGAAGCACTCTGGCTTGCAAGCACACATTTAAACCTTCAGCAGATGAGGATGGCTTCGTGTCTTTAGCAGGTGTTTTCCTGAACCACACGCCAGCAGGAGTTTATACTTTTAAAGTGTTGCAGAATGCCTTTACCAGAGAGCCATTTTCCAGTTGCATTTCTTCAAATGAGATAGGAGAGAATGCAAATGGAATCTCAGAACCTGGTTCAAAAAAGACATACGTTCAATTTCGAGTTAGCTGTCCTGATTTTGCTCAACCCTAGAAATACCATTCACTTTTTGGCATAATTCTGACCCAGCAGAACACTGTCTGGTTCCTAGTTGGACATTGAGAAACCACACATCCATTCTCTTGCTTGTTTTTTTTCATTTTTTTTTTTTTCAGATAAAGACATGAAAAATAACACTGCCAAAATGTATTACCATGGGATATTCTCAATGTCCCTATTAGTTGTGCACTTTAAATGACAGAGTTAAAAAAAAACAAACCCTACAGGATAACAACAAAATTACCCTGAGGAAACATTCTCAGTGAGATTCTCTATTATAAATATTCTCTATATAAAAATTCTAATTATAATTTTAATTTCTATATAATAACATATAGAAATTCTTTATATATAAATAGATTCTCTATTTGGACTGTCTAGAGGAAATGGAAGGTCTTCTCAACCTGGAAGTCATTGGACAGTTAATTGTATATAATTGACATTATGTATATATTATATTGCAAGCATATATGTGGGCAATTGCTCTTTTAGACAATTGAGCACTATTAGAGCCTGAATTGAGTTTGGAGCTAGAAGATGGTAAGTGTATTAATCCAAATGTAGCTGCTATGGTTTAACCAGTCTGTACCCTACACATGTACCTCACAGTTAGTGTTCCAATGATTTTCTACTCTTAAGAAATGACCATAGCCTGATTCTTTTCCCAGATTCAATAGTCAGCACTATTTTGTTTTTAATGCAAAGACTTGCATAAATAGCAAAAAAAAAAAAATTAAATTATTAAATTGCCGTTACAAGTAAATGAAGAAAACATTTGCAGTTTCTTTGATTTGTGAATTAGTTAAAAAACCCAATTTTTTCTGTATAATTAAAATAAGCAAACCAAAGGCAAGGATATTCATCTTGTTCTACAACAACAACAAAAAATTCTCAGAAATTAATTTTCCTTTCACAATAGGAGGAAAAAAGAACAGTGAAGTAAAAAAAAAAACCCTCTGCTGCCACACCTTCAAAACAAGTCTCTCCTAACAAAAGTGGACATCACCAGTTTTCCAAAGTAGCCATTGCTCATAGCCTGGCTTGGCATCAGTCTGATAGTGGGAGGTGGTCAGGGATTGCCTTGGCATCAGCTGGGGGTTTTGGTTTAGTTTTGTTATTGTTTAGGGGTGTTTTTTTTACAGTCATTAAACCCTTTTTGTGTCAATCCATGAGTTTTTGTCACTTTTGCCTTTCCTGTTCTCCTCTCCCATCCTGCTTTGGGGTGGGGAGGGAGGGGAGGAGGAGGGAAGAAGCAGCTGGGTGAGCTCTTAACCCAGGGAGTTAACTTTCCACAGGCCCCAGGACCAGATTTGGAGATGGAGAAGTTCTTCTGCCTTAGCGTTTGTGGAGCTTTTGGCACAGAATTTTCTTGTCTGCAAAGCACTGCATCTCCATGCAGCTCTCCTTGTTCACTAATCTCAATGTCTGTTAAATAAACAGTTTTCCATGTTCCTATTATATGTAGTAAAACATGCAAAATAAGAACAAACCCTTAAGAAGGTGGGGGAACATTCCCATACAAAGAGTACCAATATTATTAAGCTGAGGTTTGCTGCAGTGTTTCATTCTCTGAGTAGCTGTCAATCACCACCGAGTTCCTCTGCTTGGTGAGTTCTGATTTTTTGTGTTTGCCCTTTCCTTTGGTCATTTATTTCCTTGATAACTGAGCACAGTTTGTACATCTGCCACTCTGCCTGTGGCTGAACACACACAAAAATAAGCCTTTCACAGAGGCAGGGAGGCTCAGCTGTCCTTGTTTGCTGCAGCTTTGCTAGGAAGTCAGAGTGTGGCCAGCAAACTGGGGAGGGGTGGGCAGAGCAGCTGCAGGAGGTGGGTAACAGCATTTATTCATTTATTGACATTTAACCATTTCAGTGAAGATTAATTCTGAAGTTATGCAAGTGTAGATTTATTTGGGAAGCTAAAAAGTGCAGTGTGGGTGTTGTGGTGCAGGACCCAGCTTGCTCTGCATGACTGCGGCTTCACGGCCCACTTGGGCACACAATTTCTTTTTAGGATCACTGGAGGGTCCTATCACAGCCCCAGTCCTCCACCACACTGCCTGCTGTTGTATCTTAGACTTGCCTGTTATGCTCTGACCCTACTGAGGCAGGAATTTTTTGGTTAAGGGGTTCTGGCTCATTTTAAGTTTGCTCACACGTCCAATGCTGCCTTGGAGCATCACAGCAGGAGGGGAGATCCTGCTGGTCCATGGAATGCCATCACTCCTACCCACACAGTCACCTGTCTGCAACTAAGATATTATTATACATTTTCTATTTAAAAAAAAAAAAATCTTTAAAACGCGCGAAAAACCAAGGCGATATGGAAATACGTATTTTTCACAGTGTCGGCAATATAAAATTGTAAAATTGTTCCTGATTTGATTGCTAGTTAGAAGTAATTTGAAACATACATATTTTTATTCAGAACATTAGCTAATAATCTCAGTTGTCAATGAATGTTTGGGTTTCTGAATATTTCTTTTATAGAACCACATTGGGTAGACAGACACTTGTTGCTGAATCAGATCCTCTGAACTGAGCCTTGCAGGTTGCTGAATTAAGCCTGATAACCAAAAATTTAACTCTAGGCTAGAAAAAAATTCCTTATATTCATGTCCTATTGGCCAATTTCTGACAGATTTTACCAGGAATTTCACTGCTAACTTGAAAGCAACTTCAATTGTAAATACATTCAAGGATTTAATTTGCAGTGTACTTAATCTTCCATTTCTTCCAAAGTGCAGAATTCTTAAAATAAAAAATCCCCTTAACTTTTAGAAGCCTGTGAAGAAATTAACTTAGCAATATGGACTGATGGCCACCAGATATTAGGGTTTTTTTTAATGTTAACTATTTCTATAGAAATACAAGACAAATGTCTTCAAGACTT
This sequence comes from Leptocoma aspasia, assembly GCA_013399835.1. NCBI lineage: Eukaryota > Metazoa > Chordata > Aves > Passeriformes > Nectariniidae > Leptocoma > Leptocoma aspasia. The sequence goes on from VXAX01004670.1 coordinate 44,271, forward strand.
TTTTTTTTTTTTGCATTTCATTCAGGTCATGTTTGCATGTAGATGGTCTGCAAGGTACCATATGCAACAGTTAATTAAAAAGTGTTTAATTGTCCTGGTTTCAGCTGTGATAGAGTTAATTTTCTTAGTAGCTGATGCAGTGCTGTGTTTTGTCTTTAGAATGAGAACAATGTGAATCACACACTGAGGGTTTGGTTGTTGCTCAGCAACCCTTACCCTAAGTAAAGGATTTTCCTTATATTATTATTTAATTTATTTCAGTTATTAAACTGTTCTTATCTCAACCCATGGGTTTTACCTTTCTCCAGCTCTTCTCCCTGTCCCACTGGAGGGGCTGGGGAGCGAGTGAGCAGCTGAGTGGTTCTTAGGTGCTGGCTGAGGTTCAACCACAGCACTGATAAATAAAGTAATGTTTTATGCTTGTCACAGGTAATTGTGGTGCACTTTACAGTGGATTAGCCAGTTTCTCTTCCTGTAGGGCTGTAAAGTTGGCAAGTGGCAAAGAAGAACTCTTCTGCACAGCCTGCCAGTGAGTCTGTTTATAATGGTACTGGGAGTATTTTCCATTTGCAAATCAGCAATTGGAACAATGAAGTAATTTTAAGTTAAGCTGTTTCTGCATGTGCTTATTGCTCAGTGATCACTGCATCATCACCTGCAACATCTTGCAGTGCTGGAAAATGAAAACCATTATCCTAACAAGTTTTCTACAGGATTTTTCATTCAAGTTAGCTAAAGGACATGCAGATTGATTCTGCTAGCTTCTCCACGAGAATCTACTTCTACATCCAAAATTCTTCTCATCCTACTCAAATATGGTCCACTTTAAAGATTCCTCTCCCAAAACACTTCACTATGGTGACTGATGTCTCTGGCCACCATTAAACACAGTCTCATTTGGTCACAGAAAACTTTTCCTGGAGACAAGCTCTCCCTCTTCTCAACAAACATTAAACTTAATCTGTAAGTAGCTTGAGAAAAATTTCTCCAAAATATCTTTTGGTAATCCATCATCATAAAGGTAAGATCTCTACCTACATTCACACTGACCTAACCCTTCAGCACTTTAGCTGGTAGTAATTACACACAAACCACACAGAAATTGCTCCACGTGCCTCCTGTCACAGAAATCATTTGTACCAGTGGTGAGTTGACCTCAGCCAACTGCCAGATGTTCACCCTGCCACTTCCACTCACAGAGTCACAGAATATCCTGAGCGGGAAGGAACCCCCAAGGATCATCCAGTCCAAGCCCTGTCCCTGCCCAGACACCCCAACAATCCCACCCTGTCCATCCCTGGGAGCGTTGTCCAAACTCTCCTGGAGCTCTGGCAGCCTTGGGGCCGTGCCCATTCCCTGGGGAGCCTGGGCAGTGCCCAGCACCCTCTGGAGAAGAACCTTTCCCTGAGCTCAGCCTGACCCTGCCCTGGCACAGCTCCAGCCATTCCCTGGGTCCTGGCCCTGTCACAGGGAGCAGAGATCAGAGATCAGAGCTCCATCAGTTCTGCCCCTCAGAAGGGACATCCCCTCAACAGGAGAGGCAGATAAAATCAGATGATAAAGCTGGATGGGTTGAGATAAGGACAGGGAGACCATGAGTGGGCCAAGCACACAACTTGGGAAAAATTAATTTAATTTATTGCCAGTTAAAAGCAGAGCTGATAAATCAGAAAGAAAGACAGAAAATTAAAGTTAAAATTAAAACAGCACCTTCTCCTCCTGCACACTGGACCTCACTCCATCACTCCCAGCCCCTCTACCTCCTCCCCCATTGCTGAGCAGCCCAGGGGGATGCTGTGACCTCACTGAGGGTTGTGGTCAGTCCCTAACAGCTCCTCTCTGCTGCTCCTTCCTCCTCACACCTTTTCCCTGCTCCACTGTTGTCTTCTCCACAAGGAATGTCATCTCAGCCACCTGGAACTCCTCCTTTCCCTTTTTCTCCCCTGACCTCAGTGTCTGCTGGGCTGTCTCTCATAATCTTTTCCCTCTTCTGCCTGTCCAAAATTTTTTCCCTTTCTTAAACATATTTTCACAGGGGCACCACCAACATTGCTGATGGGCAGCTTTGTCTACACCTTTTCTTTGAAGGAAAGGGGAGAATAAAACAGAGGGGGAATTGACTTTCTGGGTGAACTCATCTCTACATGAAGAGACACCTTTGCTCAGTTCAGATTTTGTATTTACCTAATTCTTCCCGTAAAACTTGCCTGCATTTTGCCTTTGCTCAGGTGCTCACATGCTTTCTTGAAGAGAAATGGATCAAAAAACCATGCCTGGGTGCTTTCTGAGGCGTAGCCAAAATCCCTATGTAAATAGAGAACCTGGAGCATGTGAAGAGGGTCTGCTCTGGTATATTTTAAAGACATCACTGGGGTAAAAAACCCAAAACTCTAGCAAGTACATCTCATGAGTTTTCAATGTTGGCAATGAACTAAATACAAAGACAAGGGAGAAGAGGTCCTCTCCTTTGTATGGCAGCTTCATCAGCTCTCACTGTGACAGCTGCAGGAGAATATTGCCTGGGACTGCATTAGCTTTGATAATTTGCCTCTGTTCTGAAATCCTAATAGCACCACCTGCACAATGACAGGCTGGAAAACTTACAAAGCACTCTAAGCTTCTTTCCAAGTGTGATTTTAAGACAAGAAGGTGCACCATAGAGCACATGACATGAATATCTAATATTGTCCCTTTTTTGGGGAGTTGGGCACTTTGGGAAGGTGGTAGTTAATATTGTTTTAATTTCAGGCTGAAGAGTAACTTCCATTCCCTTTTTTAAAAAACCCCAAATGCTGCCAAAAAATAAAGGCTTCAAAAGAGAGGAGACAGATAGAGAGCCTTGTACCCATGCAGTTAAATGTCTTCTTTTGTATACACTGGCTACACAAAATGGGAAATTGTGCCTTTACTTCAGCATATTTCCTCCACAGTAAGAAGCCTGTCTTTGAGGGTTTTAAAACTGTCTTAGTAATAATTCACATTTTTTATATCTCATGTGAACAGGAATTTTGGGATAGCAGTTTTCATATTATCCTTGTGGCTGAATTTGTAACGCCAATGGCAGTCACACTTGCAGAAGCATGATTTCTAGTTTGGGAACTGTTGGTCCAAAGGAAAGAAAAAGATGGTCTTTGTCTTCACACAGAGTTTAGACCCAGAAGGGCCCAAGCTTGGTTTGAAAATGACAATTTTCCTCCACTGGAGGGGTTGGGACCGTAACTGCCTGTGGATATCTGGATATGAACAGAGCCTTAAAATGGCAACTACTTCTGAGCTTCTGGTGTAGGCTTAAGATTCAGAGATGCAGGACACACTTCCTTCAGCTGTAGAGAATATAATATAATTATATAGGCATGCTGGTAGCTGAGAGATCACAGCCAGCACAGGCATTAAACCTGTCTTTCCACCTCCTTTGAGCTGTCTGCTGGGCTTGTGGATTAGAGAAACCCAAACTGTGTCAATGGACTCAGTGGTTTTTGGGGTATTTTCCAACCATAATGGCTTTATAATTCCCACTAGGGATTGGAAAGTCCTACATTCCCAAAGAGGTGTAGCAGAGCCAGAGAGGATGTGCACAGCAGAAGTGTTAAGGACGTGGGAAGCTCACCATGAGTGTTTCAGGGAGAGATGAGGTTAGGTTAGATCCATCACAACTGTGCTAACACTTACAGGGAGCCTCTTGCTTTGATTTTATTAATAAGGATTCCAGTTTGGGAGCTCCAGGATTGCTCAGTGGTGGAAACCAAAGTGCAATAATTGATGTTGGTGGCCAGGTGCACTTTAAAAGCCCGCTCCTGCCTTTGGATTCAAATTCTATTCCCTTATTTTATTTAGCTGGAGTATTAAAAGCAGTTAGGGCTCCTCTAAGTGCCAGTGAAAATGGCACAAACTGAGAGCACCTGAGCATCAGAAATTCCAGTCCTGGGAGGCACAATCAGCACAGGTTGGTCAGAGAAACCTAATCTTTGAAATCACATATATTCCTCACTATTTTCTGCCAAATCTATTGTTTCTTGACATCTCCTAGGAAATACTTATAAAATGAGAGAAATAAACGAGCCACAAACAATAATAGTTTCATTTCAATGGGTGTCTTGTCCCATCTTCAGCAAAGGTGTAACTACTCAGATTTCCCTTCTGATCTGATATATTTATGCTGTTTTTCCAAACCAGTACATGCCTGTTAACATGCATTTCAACAGAATAAATTCATTTATCTTACAGTTCTTCAAAGGAAAATTTAGCAACACAAGAGATACAAATTCTCCTTGGCACTACAATTATAAATTTGACACACACCATTATGTATTAACCCAACTCTCCTTTCATGGTAGTTGCTTGAGCATTAATAGGGTTTCTTCATGGTAAAAAGCTCCAATATATTTCTGTCATGACCTTAGAGTGGAGAAAAAGATCACAGCTACTACCAGGGAGACCTTTAAAATCAGTACAAAGTCACATAAGCTCAAATCTCTGTTATCAACCATTCCATGGGAAAAACAGCTCTTTATTTATTTTAAACCCCCAACTTATCAAAAAAATGATAGAGTCCAAATTGTCGATTCTAATGAAGAGTTTGGTAAGGAACATAAGTAAACAGATTCTCTATTAGATGTTAACTTTAAGGTCATGCAGCAATTGTTAAAGGGTTTGAAAATTAATACATAGCACATACATACTAAAGGAATTGTAGAAAAATAAAAGAAAAAGGAACTGGAAAAGCACAGCACTCAAACTGTTATCTGATATCTGTGTACTTATATGCACTATTTTATGCATTCAGCTATCTCAAAAAATTAACAGAGATTGTTGCAGAAATTTGTCATTTCAGCTGACAGATCCAGCAGCTCGTAAAATGCATCCATGAAGAGGGAAGAAAACAATAGATCCACAGTTAAAAATAGAAAGCCTTTGAAATAAATGTCTTATCTCCATCCTCAGCAAAAATAGTTGAGGGTTTTTTTGCTGACCACAGGTTGACAAAATTGTAGTGGATGAAATCCTGCATTGGTATTGTATCAGAATAATTGATTTTGTCAGAAGTAGATGGATTATAGCAACTAAGCACCTGGCCCACTTTAGGCACTGAAATTAAAATCTTGAAAAACACACTAATTTAAATTCACCAAAACGTTTAGATTAGCACATGATCATCGTGCTGAGCACGATAGGGAAAAATCAACTTCTTGTAGGAAAGTTATACACTGAAACCTGGCAAACCTATTCACCAGTTGGTCACCCAAGGTGTATGACTTTTACAATTACTAGTAAAAAAACCCAAAAACTATTATTAGTAAAAGTCTCAGGCAGAGTCCAAGACTGAGAACAAATCCTTCACCACATCACAATATTCCCAGGAAATGTCTAAGGTGGTAATTGCACATGGTTATTGGAATAAATCACACGAGACTCAGTGTTCTTCATAGTGGGAAAAGCCTCTCCTTTATTCACATAACTCGTTTTTACACACTTTTACAGACCTCATGTGTGACTCCAGTTGGTTAGTGGCTTTCTTGCCAATTATTTTATTGGTTACTAAAAGGTATTTTACTTGTCTGTCAATTCTCTCTATTCTCAAATTGTTTACATATTTCCTTCACTGATTCTCATGGGACAGATTTAATGTTTATGCAGGTGCTGGTTGTTTTTCACCCAGGAATAGATTGTTGTGTTAATGCACTGCTCACACCAGGATTGCTTTCACATGGGAACCTGCAAAGTGCTCGCTTGGCTCAGAAGAAATGACAGCCTAGCCATCCACTTAACAGAGCAGGCCTGATTTTATGAGGCCTTCCTTTTATACTTTTTCTACCTTATTGCAACACATGGTTAATCCCCCCTTCCCAAAACCTTGAAGAAGGCCAAAGCTGCCAGCCTTGGGATACAGAGGAATATTGGGAAGGTAAGCCTAGTGCTAAAGAGAACAGGAGGTAGTGGAATGTCCTTTTTTTAATAACAATTTCCACTCTATTACTAATGAGGGTTTTCTGCAGCAAGCAAGTCTTGAGCTATTACACAGTTCAAAGATTAATGTGACTAGACCCAGAAGTCATTATTTACGTGTGCAACAGTTTTTTGACAAGGCTTCATGAGCTTGGCACATTGTGGGATTGTACCTTCCACTGTTAGGATGCTAAATAAATAACAAATTGCTTAACACCACAGGATTACCCTCCTGCTTTTAGGTGAAGTGCCTCCTAATTACAATTGTAGGCATCTTCCCGGATTTATGACAGTGCTTCACATTCTGAAGTGCAGCAGCCTTTCAGCATGGTCCACGACAGCCATGTGTTTGTATGGAAAAATAAATAAGAGCCATCTGCTCACCATTTTTATTAAAACAGCATTTTTACAGCAGTGGCTGAGAACACTACATCTTGCAGTAGTGCTGCTGTAATGCTCTAGGTCACTCCTGCAGAACAGTTGCATTTTTATAAGCTTGATGGAAAGATTAGGTGTCAAATTTAATAAACCCTTTGGCTCTTTTTCTATTATTCTACACCACGGGTCCTCTCTCTGCCTTGAAGTAGCATACTTTTTCATTTGGTGGTGGCAATAATTCAAATATATAAGCCACCACATATCATTTAATATAATTTGCATTGACTGGCAGGTTTAAAGCTAACCTGTATTAATGAATTTTTGCATATGTAATATATACGATGCAGACAGATCAGGGCAAAAATCTCATTAGTAAAGTACAGGGAAAGCTGCATTTGGATGAAAAAAATTTCATTTCTTTTGTGTTGGAAGATTCTAATAATTGGGTATGACTGCACATTTAAAGAAAACAATTCAAATATTCTTACTAATAATCAAAAGTAGTTATTAAGCTGACTAGCCCGAGCCTGTACAGGGTCTCTGAAGCAGTCTCTTTCCTTGGTTTACATAAACCCTTCAGATTTTATTACATTCATGCAGAGCTGCACAGGAATCCTGTGTCACAATGGTGATGCTACCTCCTATATAATATTTATTTACCCAAGACTAAAACACCTGGTTGGGAATGTACTGTCTCTGACTAAACTGCCAGAAAGAATGATCTGGGAGATGTTTCTGTACGACTTTTTGATCAGAGAATAATTGATTATTTGGCAGCTGGAGAGTCACCGGGGCTGTATGAAATTATATCAAAAAGTTCTTTACGATTTGGAAGAAAATGTGGTAACACACAGAAAAAACCCCCAGAAGAAGTAACTCTTCAGCCTAGCAGGGTGTAGGTACTGTTCAGGACTAAAGCACTGCAGTAGGCCTAGTGAAAGGACAAACATCCCAAGGGTAAGAAACAAGTGGGAAATGGAAAGGCAATAATATTCTCCAGGTAGAACATTAAAACAGTGCTGGGGGTCTGAACAGCTGACTGGAAGAAAATCTGTTTGGAAAACATCTAATGGGAGGACAAGGCACAAGTGAAAATGCTTCAGCCTCTTGAGCATGTCTACAACTGTTTAGAAAACAAGGTGGAGTAAGAGGAAAGCTTACAGTACTTGCTAAATAATTGTTTGGTAAAATTGACAATATCAACTTTCTGTATTTCAGAACTTCTAGGATAAATATGACCCGCTCAAAGAGGGAATCACACTCACCCCTTGGGGTTCCTGTCTTTTTCTTCACTGACCTCTTTCACTGTCCTCAGATTTTTTTTTTTTTTTAAGGAATGAAAGGAAATTAATCAGTTTCTCATGGGAAAAAAGAGACAAAGTATTTGTGTTTCCTGGCAAAACATTGAATATACATTGAGCCTTTAAAAATCTCTGCAGCATAAGAGCTGAGCAAGGTCAGAAGATGCTTGACAGCAGAAGTGGCTCTGACCCTATTACTTATAATGATGCAGTATTTCATGTACAGCTTTTTTACTCCTGTTACATGCTTCATCCACCGAGCTCAACCTTAATTTAAACTGGCCCATCCAACACCATTGCCTACAGTTTCACAGGCTTGATTCTAGATGAGGTGAAATTTTCCTACACTTCAAAAAAACCAAAGAATAAAGCTGCTATAATGGAGTGCAGGTGGAGCTCATTTGGGGTAATGAGGTTCTAAATGGATGTTTTGCAAACAAAACCCTTATTGTGACCTGACAGCTCACCAATTCTCATGCTGCTCCTAAATGGTTTGTTTTGTTCTGTCAGGACTCAAGTGGAAATGAAGATTTCTGTTGGTGGTGGTGCTTTGGCAAGGGACACTGGAAGAGTCTCTTTAATATATTTTAAAAACCACTTAGTAATAGTAGTTAGAAAAATAATATATGTCTTATAAATAGCTATACAACCATATGTGAAGGTTTGTAAATCAGCTGGCTTTGTCATTTATCTTTAGCTAAATAGCAAAAAAAAAAAAAGGCATTATGCTGCTGACAACTGATAGCAGTCATAATATAAAATTATTACTCATTCTTCAGTACTACTTATAAAAAATAAAATAGCAAAAATTGTTCTTATTTCTATAACAAAATAGCTGTGTCTCGTAATTTAAATGAGCAAATTTTGACAAAATTCATTTAGGCTTTATGTCATTCACTTGTATAGCAAAGGAATTATATCTTATAACTCAAACAGGTATATTTCAACAAAACTTAAAATCATTTCATTAAAACTTCAATGAAACACAAGGAAAATATACTTAAAAGAACTTAAAGTTAACATTGCTGAGACTAAACAAAAATTAATCTTAACAAGAATTAACTTATTTAAACTCTATTATTACAAGAGGGTTACTGAACATTTGTAATACAGCAGTTAAACATTAAGGTAAACAAAAACCGTTCTGAAAAATTGACAATAAAATTACTTTGTTAAAACTGTGGAGTAAAAGTAAGCAACTGATAAATCTGACATACAAATTAGTCAGCTGCAATTCAAACAGGAAGATTCATTTGTTTCCCCTTTTTTGTGATTGAGCTGCTTCCTGACCACCCCTTCAGTCAGAGGAATTAGCAAATGGGTTTGAGACCTGGAAGTTTGGAAATTTTTTAGGAACAAAAATAACAATTCTGCCACGGCAGCTGCTCACAGGTGTTAAACACAGGATTCAGGAAGCTGAAGTTCAGAGCTCACCTCGAACTGGCTGTTACTTAAATGCATCATTTATATCCTTCTAGGTAAGGAATGCCTTGTGAGGAGGGGATCACAGATACTGTGACAGCTCCTGGGTGTAGAAATTTAACATCTGTTATAAATAATAACATGATCCAGCCGAATTAATAATTTGAAGAGCCAAATTAATAATAATAAAAAATAAATTTTATTTCACAACCAAGATTCGGCAGCGACAGCCGCGATGGAAAAGGACAGCGTCGAGCCCGGGGATCGACACTGGGTGAACTCTGACCCGAGCTCTATTGCCTCAGAACACCTCCTGTTCACCTCTAAACCTGCTGCAGTTTTAGTTCTTCCTCATGTCCAGGTGAAACTTCCTGGGCATCAGTTCCTGCCTGTTGCTCTTGTTGTGCCATTGCTGGGCCCCACGGAGCAGAGCCTGGTCCATCCTCTTGCCAGTGAGACCAAAGAGCCCCAAACCTCCCTCTTATTTCTTAGATCTCTCCTGTGCTTCAGCAGACTTGTCAATTAATGGATTCTGCAGGGAAGGTGGTGCTGAGTGGTTTGAGGGATGTGCGAATGCCTGCAAATTTATTTCTCAGGTTTCTCAGTATAATGGGCTATAACTCAGTGCAGGTATGGTATCAAAGGCTGTTTCTCTTGGAGAAAGTGAGAATAAAATCCGGGAGACTAATGGAACATAAAATGCTTGTTTATATCCCTGACAGAGCTGTCTGTGCTGCTCTCCATGTCTGAAGTACATGCAGATATACATTACCCATCTGACCTGCACCATCTGGGGCAGGCATTTGCTGTTCCATGCAAGTAAGCCACGAGGAAATAAGGAGCTTTCTTTTAGTCATGTATTAGTAAGCTCTCAGTTCTTTGCTTGCCTACTTAAGCAAGGCAGGAAACGGGAACAACAAACTCTCAGAGCCTCAGCACATTCCCTGGACTGGTCTTTGCAGGTTTTTTACTTGGACTAAGAACATGGCAGGTGGCTGACGAAAACAATAAAAACAACAATAATAATCTTCCGAGCTGAGATTTGGATTGAAAATTCTTCATTTAATTTGAAATTAAAATTTCATCCTTTTTTTATATCAGAGGAGAAAAAGATGATATTTCATAACAGTTTATATTTTCAGACTTTTGCAGGCCTCTTTGCAGTTAAGAACCTTGAAACATTATGCACAAATTTCACAACGTAACTTTACGTAACTCCATAAAGAAATCCAGAATTTCTTGTCTTTCTCTTGTAGCTTTTTTTATGGCATGAGAATTGAGCAAAGGAGACATGTTATTTTGGAAAAAACCATGAATCATACTTTTTTTTTCTCATAGTATGACTAAATCTGCTGATAATGCTCTCCAAATTTACACATTACCAAAAAAAATAACCAAGTCAATGCAGTTTTTCTCAGCAGCATCTCTTAATGAGACTGCTTTAAAACAGGCAGAAGTGCCATCTGCTGCTACTCACAAGAATCCCCCTCTCTCTCACCCCTGGGTAAAAGGGACTCATGATGAAGCACCAGCATCTGTGTTTGTAGCAAAACAATAAATTTGGGTTTTAGTTACTAAACCAGTTAAGTGTGGTCCACTGGTTGGATTTGCCTTTGTTAGGAATTTAGCCACACACATGTGGATTCTTCTCAGGTTTGAGGAGGAGAATTTTGCAAATTGACAAATCCAATTTGCTGACAAGAGTTTACAATTTACATAATAACATAAATGAAAAACTCTACTATGTTACTACCATGCTCTCCTGCAGATAAGTTGTTTTTATAGAACATGTTTAGGTGATGAAGAGAATTAACCCAACAAAGGTCCTTTATAACCTTCTGTGAAGGCATCTAAGAACCAAAGGGAATGGTAAGTACAGAAAAAAAGAAAAATGCACTGTTCACGCAGCAGAATTGATTCTACCACAGTACTTCCAGCAGCTCCAAAGGAAGAGGAATGTAACTTTATATTTTCTCTTGAGTAACTTGCTGATTTTTCGTAAAGACTTTACCCAGCCATTTTCCTGTATTTACCATGATAAACTCAAAACACATCTCTAGGAAGGAAAATCAGTTATCAGACAGAACTAGGGGAAAATCCAACCAGCCAGCTCAAATAATTTCGATGAGATATCCATGGAATCAATCTTGCAGTGAGAGAATGACAACATCGAGTACCTAAGCCCAGCTGCTCAGCTCCTAACTATTGCTGCTGGTCCTGTTTTATTCATGGGAACTCCTACACCTGCTGCCATCTCATCTGTTATCTCACTGGAGTTTCTTCTCAGAGCACAGCCACAAAATCCCAGCCTTTACTGGCAGAGAAAGTGTTTGCCTGCACACTGTACAGCAATCACCCAGTTAGGTGAGCTCCTGTCTTGTGGTGCCTTTTCATTGTCAAAAGACAGTTGGATGAACTCACAGAAAAATGTTGCATTGCCTTTTTCTTAGTTAAAATTTCCCAACTGGGAAAAAAGCTTTCCAGTACCATAAACAGTGAAAATTTTTATCAGTTTTACTTAGCCTTGGTCAGACAATAGTGTTGATTTAAGAGTTTGGTATAAGGACAAGTAAATTTGGTTTTCATTAGCAAATTGACTGATCTAGTAACTGAAAAGCAGAATATATATTTTGTTAAACACGAGAAAATTTCATATATCGACTACATACCACAAGAAAAAGCTGATAAAGAACTAGATTGAGTTAGATGCTTTAAAGACACAGTAGTATTAATCTAGGCCTAAGTTCAGAAGAGATTTTGGGAAGGCATGCACCTTGATGAAGATGCCACCTGCACCTGTTAACCCTTCCATCTCTCTGTTAAGTGAACGCTGTGTCCTTGGTCACTCAACATGCAGAGCAAAACTAAGGACAAGGAAACAGAATGCAGAGGGATGTAGCAATATTGGGAGCCAGGAAAGAGTAACACAACGAAACTGATCTTGGAAAATGTCGAGTTAATACACCTAAGGAAGAATTATTTCAAAACTTCGGAGATTCACGGTTGATGTGGGAGATACGAGAGAAAAGCAGAACTCATAAAAGGCAAAAAATGAAACCTGCATCCGTGAGGCAGAATGCCAGATGAAAGAAAAATTGTATCTCGGGTTTCTGTGCTGCATTTGTTAAAGTCACATCATGATATATATGCAGAAATAATGCCAGGTAGCACCACAGTTGCACAACCCACCTGCAACATCATATTTGACTTTGTGGCTGTAAAAGGGTGCCAGAAATAACAAGATACATGAAACAGATAAAGGGAAGTTGATTGAGCTCTGCCAGACCAAGAACTCTAAGCTCTCTTCGTTTAGGTGAATAACATTTTGAAAATATGTTCTTATCTATTTTTGTGAAGTTAGAAAAGTCTTTAATAAAATCTCTGCCTTTTCCTTATGTCTCTGTTTTCCAGTTTTTAGTAATCTGCATGGCCTCCTGAGTTGGACTGATCTTGGCTGGATATCTGGTGCCCACCAAGATGCTTCATCATTCCCCCTTTCTCCATGTGACAGTGGAGAAAAACTATGATTAAAGGCTGGTGGGCGAGGTAAGGACAAAAACATCCCTCACACATCACCAGCACGGACAAGATAGACAGCTCTGGGGAATTCATTTGTTGCCAAATAACAAAGGAGTAGGATAATGAGAAATAACAGCAAACTTAAACCAAACTTTTTGCTGCCCTTCCTTCTTCCTGAGCTCAGCTTCACTCCCAACCTGTGTATCTCCTAAAGCTGAGCAGCACAGGGGACAGGAACAGGGGTTGTGGTCTGTGCATCCCGTGGTTTTTCTGCTGCTCCTTCCTCAGCACTTACTTCCCCTGCTCCAGTGTGGGGTTGTACCCATGGGAGACAATCCTTCAGGAATTTCTCCAGACTGAGTTCTTCCCATGGGCTGCAGCTCTCCACAAACTGCTCCAGCATGGTTGCCTTCCACAGGGTCATTCCTTCAGGAGAAGGTGTTTACCCAGTACACCTCTGGGGAACGTGACCTGGGTAACTCAGGGAGGATGAATACAACAGTGTGTGCCCAGAATACCCAAAACTCTCTCCTCTGACAGGCTTCTTGCCCAAACACTGATGGTTATGATCAAGAGCAAATTTAAAAATAGCAAGGTTTCCTTACGGTCATGATCAGCTCAAATAAGATCTATCCAGAGCATGATCAAGAGACTTTGGATGAAAAAAGGAGTCAGCTTGAAAAGGCATAAAATTAAGGATGGGAAATATATGATGCAGGGATTGAGAGGAAGGTAACAGACAGCAGAAAGCCTGGGCTTGGCACCCCCAGAGCCACTTTTCCAACAACCCTCCCTGATGCCTTGAGAAGGCTGACCTGGAACAGAGACTAGAGGAGTTCAAGAATAAAGCAGGGATTTATTAAAAGGATTTCCTCAATGGATGCACCTTGGGCAGCACAAGAGCCCAGCCAGGGCTGCACCCAAGATGAACCAAAATGGTCACAAAATGGACACCGGGCACGGGCTCTGTCACTTTTAGAAGTTCTGCTCCATTTGCATATTGGAGTTGTCCAGTTACAGCTTTAGCCCATCAAGTCCCAACCTTCTTGTTTTTCTCTCTTCAGTCCATGTTGTTTGTGCTCTTGGGCCTGAGATCTGGATCATTTGTCCTTGGTCCCCAGCTAGAGAAGGAATTGTTTTGTCTCCCTGCTCTGTGAAGAGAGCTCACCATCCCCTGATATGCATCTCAGAACTACACACTAAAGCAGCACAGACTCTGAAAGATATAAAAGCTAAAACCTGAAGCATCATCCCAGGCCAGTGTTTATGCCTCACACACCATCCCTGCCAGCCTGGGAAGGACACAGGGCCCCACCCTGGCTGTGCAGCCGTGGCTCCCCCGGGTGTTGGTGGCTCCGTGGGGTGTGAGGAACAGCAGGAGGACACTCGGAGCTGGGCCACCAGCAGCTCCCACGGAGGGTGTGCAAGGAGGGGAACCCTCAGAGCCAGGAGAGGGGATGTGTGATGGCAGCACACACGGTGTGGGGGTGGATCAACAGGAGTGTGTGAGCGACACTGTGTGGGTGTGCACACTTAGAACATTTTGCAAAAAGGTATTAAAGGGTTCTAGAAATTTATAAGGTTTTATTAACAGCTGTTGGGTGTGTAGTAATGCCCTTTAGGTGTCATATTGCTGCTATTGATTATAAATGTAGAGCTCTGGGATTGCCATTTCATTACCTGTTGTTCAAATAAAAATCCATAAACAATTTTGATCCTGACTTGAGTTAAAATCCATAACCAGAACAGTCTTTTCTTGTGTCATTCCATAAGCCTCATATCACATCTGCCTATGTGGCTGGGATGGTCACCAGTTCCATCCTGGTAGCATTCCAGAAAGCTCAGTGAGGGATCACTTTCCTTATTTCTTGTTACTTCTGGTTTTATACGTACATTACTCCTGTCTCTGATTTCATTTCTTCATTGTGAAGGAGTGATGACAATATACCCAAATTCCCCAAAACTGGTTTGAAGAATTTAACACTGAACTACTGCCTGTTGGAGAAAAATATTTCAAAAATCCGCATTTTCTTTTTGTCCCAGTGCAGAAAGTGAGCTTGATGGGACTCTTCTACAGGCCAGAAGTGGCCCCATTCTTTCTGTCAGGATATATAATTCAACTTACTTATTTAATAACTATGACTTGTGATGTTTTTTATTGCTTCACACCTGAGTGTGGACACAGGCACGACAAATCAAGCTACACCATACTGGTAACTATGACACAAACCTGAATTTCACCGTTAGACTTACAAAATGAATTCCTTAGGACTTGGCCTTCAATTCCTGCCCAGATGTTGGGTGCCTCCATGTCTCTGGTTCCTTCACAGGAGTGGCTGAGCTTGTGGCCATGACAGGTCAGAGAATCATGGAATTCCACACTGTTTTGATTGGAAGGGACCTTAATTATCACCCAGTCCCATCCCTCATCCTGGGCAGGGACACGTTCCTGTCCCAGCAATTGTCCCAGGTTGCTCCAAGCTCTGTCCAACCTGGCCTTGGACACTTCCAGGGATCCAGGGGCAGCCACAGCTTCTCTGGGCACCCTGTGCCAGGGTCTCAGCACCCTCACAGGCAAGAATTTCTTCCTGATATCCCATCTAAACATACTCTCTCTGAGAGTCCTGTGGTTCAAGAACAGGAGGAGAAAGTATATATTAGAAAAATTAATTCTCTGGACCAGGGGATTCTGCTGAACCATCATGGCCCTGAAGACAGAAACTACAGTATCCCCAGATACTTTTACCTCTGGAAGCTTGCAGAAATTTTTTTTTGCATAAGCAATGGGCTGCATGGATGCTCCCTGGATTTTGTTCTATGTATCTAGATCTCGAGAAGAATAAACCAATTAAATTTAAAGCCGTGGGCTCTTTATTTCAAATCAGTTCTGTCTAAATAATTTGCTGCTTTTTTTGTTCATCATTAAGAAATATATTACCATTCAAAAACCCCACCAAACACACATCCAGAAGTCCCATTAAAAACCTATCTTGTAGGATGACTTTCCTTTGCCCAGATTCAGCTCCACGTGCTCCACAATCATTCATGTCTGTTTTCCATCAGCTGAGCCCCTTGGAGATTTGGGTAAAAGCAGGAGTAACAGTTTACTGCCAGCTGCCTTTCTCAGAGCAGGGAGCATGGGAGGGTGAGCTCAAGGGCAAGAACAGAGATTTCAGGGCCATTAAGAAGGAGCCCACTTGAGTGGTCCTCTGGGAACAGGTCTGCCTCTTCTCAGCTTCTTCAGGGTGGGTTTTGCTGCAATTTTCCTGCAGAATGAAGAGAAAAGTGAAGGAGATACAAAACTAAACCGAGCTGACTTTAACACAGTGAGCAATCAGCAGATTTGCCTTTTGTTTCCTTATTTTCCCATGAATTCTTTGATTACCAGTAGCAGATCTTCTACATTAGTTTAAAATGGATAAATAAAAGAGGTTATATATTCTGTGCTGGGTGTACCTTTTTTTTTTTTTGCTTCAGAAGTGGGTAAATAGAGACCCCTTAATTGCTTCAGATGTTTTTTATGAAAATAGACTGTTTTTCAAATGAATCACATTAGTGAAGCATAAGAAATGGTGATAGAAGATTGTTGAGGTTTATTTCTAATTAGGGCCACTGAGAATAATATTGTATTTATTACTATGTTGAATTAATATTTCATATTTAGCTGCAGGTGTCCATTTCAGTGATTTATTCTGGTTTAACCATTGGAAAAATATAAAAAGGAAATCTCTCCTTCTCACAGACACACCACAGCATTTTTTTCCAAAAATCTTTTTCCTGCAGAACAAGAAATTACATGCACTGATTTTCATAACTAATAAGGATGAAAAAAAATTCCAAAGTTGTCTAAAAAAAAAAGTCTAATTTTTTAAACATTTTTTGTTCAGAGTCATTGTGAGATGAAGAGTTTCTCTCCAACATGGGAATCCAAAGATGAAAAGGATAAATTAGGCAGGCAATTTTTAAGGATAATTTAAAATTCAGTGGAGATTATCAACTCCATGAAAGTCGATTTCAAGAGATTTTATGCTGTAAATAATATATTTTGGTAGTGTTTTGCCTTAAATTGAGTGCCTTGGGCTGGAGAAATGCTTATATCTGAGGTGTTTTTCAGAGATCCTGCATCCTTGTATGACACAAGTAGGATTTAGGCAGTTGCTCTTTTCCCGTGCACATGGTTTTGGTGTCTCTTTCCCACTCTTGCTCTTGCCCGTAGCTCTCACTTTCTCTTTGCTTCTCCTTCCTTCTTCCTCAGGATGCCCACATCAGCCAACAGCAGGGTGCACACTTAGGAAAATATTTCTTATTTAAACCAATGAAAAATGTACACGATCTAGTCCCAAGTGGCATTTTTACACTTATGAATCACAGAATCATGGAGTCCCAGATTCTTTTGGGTGGGAAGGGACCTCAGAGCCCATCCAGTGCCACACCCTGCCATGGGCAGGGACACCTTCCACTAGCCCAGGTTGCTCCAAGCCCTGTCCAGCCTGGCCTTGGACACTTCCAGGGATCCAGGGGCAGCCACAGCTTCTCTGGGCACCCTGTGCCAGGGCCTCCCCACCCTCACAGGGAACAATTCCTTCCCAATATCCCATTTAACCCTGCCATCCCTCAGCCAAAACCTATTCCCCTTTGTCCTGTCACTCTATGCCTTCTCAAAAAGTCCCTTAAAAATTTGCCCTTGAGTTGTCAGAATACCTCCTTCATCATCCACCAGGAATTGTTTGGTATTCAACATTAATTTTTTTTATGTGGGTCAGGAGGATTAATTCTTCCCATAAGCACAGCCTGGAGAAGTATTTTGGTGGTGTGGTTTGCTCTGTTTTAAAGAATAATAAGCAACTGTTATGTGAACTCTTTCTACATAGCAAACTATTTATTTTAGGGTGAATATTTACAACATTTTCAAACCCAAGACTGTTCAGATAAAAGCTAATTTAAGCTAAATTTTCTATTAAAACTTTCAGACTTGGTAATAAGATCATTGGTAATATTCAAATCTAATAAATATACTACACCAACTTTAAGATAATTGTAATGTTTTTTACTTTGGTCCATAGTGCAAAAATGAGCTTACAGCCACAAAGGACTAGGCAGAAACTGATTGAGATGATGGATGGATGGATGGATGGATGGATGGATGGATGGATGGATGGATGGATGGATGGATGGATGGATGGATGGATGGATGGATGTCTTGAAGAGCTAGAATAATTTTCTGAAAAGATACAAAACAGGATCTTTGTTTTCCAGCCATGAGACTGATATTAATATTGGCTCTGGGGAAGCTTTTCTGTTTTTAATGAAGTTCACATTGTTTATTTTTAAATGCTGCATCCCTACCCAATATTTCACCATTTGCCTTGCTCCTTTCCCATTCCAGATATCAAAAAACTTGAGTTAAATCTAAAATCCAGCTTTAAACATGCAAAAATAACTTGTATTCCATCTTTGTGCTCCTGAAGCAGGCTAAACAGAAATTGAAAACCTAGAAAAACTCCAAGCACATGTACCCATTTGGATCTTGTGCTCTATGTTTGTTTTGTACAGACTCACACAGGCAATATCAGCCTCATTTAAGTAGGCCCAAGAACTAGTGAAATGCATTTTGAAATGAAAGAATAGATGGATATCCTACTACAATGAGTTCTTAAAAACAAGCAATCTGACCTCCAGATTTGGTTCTGAGAAAACATTGTGAAAATTTCCTTTTTCACTGAAAAAAAAAAAAAAACTAATCCAAGAATAGTCACATTTCACTGTCACATTGCAGAAGTATTGTGCTATTTTCATAAAACTGCATTTTCTAGTTTATTTTATGGTAATGGATAATTTTTTAAAAATTCTTTGTGTCCTGGTTCTGGCCAGGGTTAATTTCTGCAGTAGCTGGGAGGGGCATAGCCAGGGCCCAGACATTCTATGCCCACTCACAGCACTGCTGGAGGGGCAGAGAGCTAGAAAACGTGGCTTCAAGAATTGAAATTCTGCTTTTGCAATTGCTGTGTAAATCAGGATGTATGGATTGATAAATCTGCACATCTCTAACCAATGAATTACTCTATGGATCACAATTCAGATCCTCAGCAGGCAAAAACCAAAACAGTTTCTGATCAGATCATCTTGAATTTCATGTCTCATAAAAACATGAAATGTAGCCTTTTTCTCATAAGGAGTCGGTGTTGTGTATTCCCCTCAATGACTTTTAGTGATTGTTAAAAACCCTCAGCAAATGCATTCATTTCAAATCAAGGTAAATATTCAGCATTAAAACAGAACATTTCTGATGAAATTCAGATTACTGCCTCTTAAAGACTGGAAGTCTTCTATCTTATGACAGGAATCTAAAGTCAGGAGGAACATGCAGTAGCCTTCACTCATTGTAGAGATGCACTCTGTTAATAGCCTGTAAAATGTTCTGTGTTGTGCACACTTCTTTTCCTCCGTGTGCTTTGCACCACGAATCAACTTGTTGGTCTGGTAGCTCTGTCCCAGAGTGGTACAAAACAACCCTGCACATGCCTGCACAGCTTCCCTCAGTTTAGATTTGTGGTACAGATGTTAAGGCTGGCGTGGAGACACTCTGAATGAGAGTTTGTGTGTGTGAGAAAACACCAGTTCCTTCTAGCAAGGATGCTGGAATCCAGGGCACAGAGANTGCCTTCTCAAAAAGTCCCTTAAAAATTTGCCCTTGAGTTGTCAGAATACCTCCTTCATCATCCACCAGGAATTGTTTGGTATTCAACATTAATTTTTTTTATGTGGGTCAGGAGGATTAATTCTTCCCATAAGCACAGCCTGGAGAAGTATTTTGGTGGTGTGGTTTGCTCTGTTTTAAAGAATAATAAGCAACTGTTATGTGAACTCTTTCTACATAGCAAACTATTTATTTTAGGGTGAATATTTACAACATTTTCAAACCCAAGACTGTTCAGATAAAAGCTAATTTAAGCTAAATTTTCTATTAAAACTTTCAGACTTGGTAATAAGATCATTGGTAATATTCAAATCTAATAAATATACTACACCAACTTTAAGATAATTGTAATGTTTTTTACTTTGGTCCATAGTGCAAAAATGAGCTTACAGCCACAAAGGACTAGGCAGAAACTGATTGAGATGATGGATGGATGGATGGATGGATGGATGGATGGATGGATGGATGGATGGATGGATGGATGGNTCTGGGGTTTCAGGATTTTAATATGAGTGAATAGGAGACAAGATGGAGGATTTAGGGTGTTGTCTCCTCTCCTTCTTGTTCTTCTTCCACTCCATTTTCTGTAGCATTGATAGCACAAAGTCATTGGTTAGAGAAAGTAGCAGCATAGGTATTACATGTGTAGATTAGTTGAATTTATTGGTAGTAAAGTAAAAACAAGGTACATGTTAGAAGGTAATTGGACTGATTAGCTTAAAAAGACCTTGGTTTGGGGTGTTTGCTCTCCATTTTGCTCCATTTTGTGCCTTGTTTCTCGTATGCTAGGTCTGGTGTGCAGACGGCATACTGAACTTAAGAGAAAAATAAACAGCCCTGAAGACCAAGAAACAGAGAGTCCTGCTCATTCTTCACTCCTGGCCAAAGAACTTGTGAGAGGGAGCCTCCTCCAAAAGCCCAGGTGGCAGGTTCCCAGCCGTGTGGGGGACAGCCAAAAAACCCGGTAAAAGGACAAGAAATACACGGCCACCAGATGTTGGTGGCACTCAATTAGCAGGTTATCAAGATTAGAGCACGCTATTAGACATTCTCAAGGCACTCACACAGTGAAGGCCTTAGGCATCTTAAAAGACAGATTAGACCTGACTAAAATTGTATTGCTTTGGAAATATTCTGCCAGCACAGCAGCACTTTTAGGTAAAAATACTTTAAGTATTATGCGGGGCGATTTCAAAATATCATACAGCATTGGATTATTTATTTAATTTCAGATTAAATGAGGTCAGATGAGGACAGGACATGAGTAGATTCTTGTGTACCAGTATGCAATTCCTGCCTTTTGTGTGTAATCTCTGTCTGATCCCTTTATGCACTTTGCAATATTCTTGCACTTTGCATTTTGCATTTTTACTAAAAAATAAACTCAGCTGATAGAAACTAGCATGATTTCCCTGCACTATGACAGCTCTGTGACATCTGATGGTCTGGTCTGTGGTGGATATAAAATGGATTAGGGTTTGGGGTATTTGATCCCCGGTGGTTTCAGCACTAGAGTCACAAAGACCAAATATCGTATGAAATAATAAAGTCAGTCTCTTCTGACTATACTTCCTTTTGTTCAGACACCTCCATGACTTCCTAACATGACAAAAACGTCAAATACCAAGATATTTTAATTGAAATTAAAATCCAAGGCAGTGGGAAGGCAGAGAAAGCAACAAGGTTTCACTCCTTTTTTCTTTAAACATTTCCCTTGATTGCCTAGCTTAAATTTGCCTCAGAAATCAGTCTTGACTCTCCTTGTCTTCCTCAGGAACTCTTAAAGTCTGTTGTCCCCTTGTGACATGACTTGTGACAGCCACAGCCAGAGGTGTCACATCCCTCCTACACATGGGCCCCTCCAGAAAATCAAGATGCTCCTAAACTCTCAGTGCTCTCCCCAGGCCTTAAGGACTATAATAAACAAATCAAGTAAGATGATGTTGTCTGTCACTAAATTACACTCTTTAAATGCAGAATCATTAAAAAAAAAAAAAAAAGCTTTGGAAGGAATGTTTGCAGGTTAACTTCCTAGGTTTCTGCAGGGGAATTCATGTTTTATCTGCGTATGGTATATTATAGAGACATTTCAAAAAATAAAGAGTAAAGGAGAAGGCATATTCAGACATCTTTTCTCTGAAGGTTTTGCTTGATCAGTCTTATGTTTTTGGAAAGAGACAGCTCCCTCACTCTAAGGAAAGGAAGTTCCTTTCCCAGTCTGATCCAAGTAGGATTGCACTTGGTGCTAAAATCTGTCAGTGACTCAGAGAACCAAGTGACAGGAGTAATTAGTGCCAGCAGGATGAAGCTTCCTAAGTGGGAAAAATCAAGCAGAAAAAGACCTGCATGAGAGCTCATTTCTTCCTTCAGAAGTGGAAATTGGCAAGGAAGGAAGACTGGGCTGCACTGCACGTTTGGCATTGAACTGCTCAGCCTACAGAGACCTCAAAATAATAAGGGAAGGACTAGTTCAGCCTGAAATATTTAATAGGATTGACTGAATTATTTTGTTCAGAATTATTTCACCACCAAAAGGATTTAACTTTCCTTTTTTGCTGAACCTGTGAGACAGAAATGTTGTCAGCCCTGTAGAAAAAACAGTCAGTGTACTTATAATTTTTCCACATCATGAAGCACTACTGCACCAGTGTCTCCTTCTTGTCTTATAATCTTGCAACTAAAAAGGGAAAGTAACTTCTAAGCACTTGACTAGTGTTGTTGGAATGGTCCCATATAAGTATATATGTGGAGTGTGTGACTGAAGAATCCCACAGGTCTCCTGTCAGGCACCATTTATTTGATTTGAAGGAGTTGCCATCTAATTTCTTTAAATTGCTCTGAAAATTTAGTTTCCCAACTCCCTTGAGTAAGGAGAAATCTTAAAAGAGTGGACAATTACACTATAATTATGGATTTATAAAATTGCATTAGTATATAAGCATGTAATTATATGAGCATCTAATTTGAATGTATTAGAGCCCTGGTAAAATTGAGGAAGTAATTTCACAGTGGCTTTGCAGTGCCCATCTGCAATGTAAGAGTTCTTTACAGGACATATTTTGGGATAGAAGGTCTTGGGGAAAGGAGACAGGAGTGAAAAAGGAGGAGTGTCACTGCACCCAGAGTACTCTGTTTTGGTAGGGTGATGGGCTTTCTGCATCCTCATTTTTCCCTCCTTTCAGTTAAAAGTTGAACTTTGGGATAAAGAATTTTCTGATAACTTAAGGCAAGTCTTTCCAAGGTTGTCTTTTACCAGTATTAGAATATTGGGGGTTACAGATTAAGAGGACTATCTCACCCTTATGCATTTAATTAGTTTTTTCTAATTATTTTTTTTCTAATTTCTTCTCCTTTACTCACTAAAAGAACATGATGTTTTTGTTTACTTTTGAACTCAAGGGTGATGTGGTTTTCTGAATTCCATCTTCCACTGATTCATGGGAAGCATGTAAGAGAAGTGTTTAACTACACAGTAGAGTGAAATCTTTCAACAACACATCTAGTACAGACAGATCTTTGAACATGATTCAGTTTGTCGTTTTGCAAGTAAAATTCAGCTTTTTCTTATTTCCTTGCAATTACCCATTAATAAGCCGTATTTTGCAATATTTTACACAGAAAAAGACTTTATATATTAAAATTAGGCAGTAGTTACTCATTTTTCCACCACTTAGTAGAAATCAGTGCTCTTTCCCAGGCAAAACTAAATTTAAAAACAGAAGAGCCAGATCCTGTTCCATCTAAGGCATTGGGAGATTTTCAATTGACTCTAGTGGGATTTGGATCAAAACTGAAAGAATAATTACACCACTGGTGTACTTTTATTAACAAACCTATTTTTATTTTAAAAAATCCATTTAGTGGATAAAGTAAGTGTAGTGTATTTATTATATTTGAATATTAGCAATGGTTTTATTACCAAGTCTCCCAATCTTAACCGAAAAGTTTATTTAAATTAGCTGTCATCTGAATGACTGGCTAGAGATTTGAAAATGCGCTAAGTAACTATCTTAATTTCTAAATTCTGCTTTTTCACAGGAAGCTCCATCAGTGTTTGGAGAGCACTAGAAGCCCATATGAAGTGCATTGCACTGAGCTGTGCCACGAAAGCATCGTGTCGTCAGGGATTTGCCACTTAATTGCACATAACTGTGCAGCAAATTCATTTATTTTCACTTGTCTGCAAGCAGGTGAGTGTGTCACTGTTCCATGAACTTCATTACACAACTGCAGCTTTCATGACACAGAGGTCTGATAAAAGCTGCTGGTCATTCTTACCTCTGTATTGATCAGTAATGCTCCAGCATTTGGAAACCCTAACGATTAAGGGTCTTGCTGTGAGAGCTCATGAGCCTATTGAGTTAGAATGCTTTCCATTATTATTTTTTTTTTTCCAGTAATAACCTTGGTCCATTTGAGACATTGTTTAATAGCCCATAACTCCTACTTTAATAGGAAACAATAATTGATTTCTACTTGTACTTGAATACTGTAGGCTATAAATTTTAACACGTTTAATGCCCAGTTAATGATACACCTTTGGAAATAGTAATGGAAGCAAAGTCTGGGCCTTCACTGTTTGCATATGCAACCTCAAAGATTTACAGGGTGTTCACTCAAATCACATAGAGCACAAAGGAACTAATCATTTTCCTACAGGGGAAAAACCCCCAAACACAACACAAGAAAACCAAACCCAAGAAAGCAGACATGTAAACTTTGCTAACAATGTGCACACCATCAAGCACTTTGTGACACACCCAACCACAAATGTGTAAATAATGCATACCTGCACGAGATCAGGCTGCACAAATGGGATTCAGGAAGTCATCTGCAAGGAATCAAACCAGCAAGATACAAGGTGTGTTGACTGGCCAATAACATCATCTCTGGTTTTTTTGCAGAGCAAAATGCAGGAAGACAACCTGTTATCACTCATTGTTTAAGCATGTAACTGCTAAGCAAGAGCTAGCCCTTGGCTGGGTGTGTTGAGGATAATCATCCATCAACTAAAGTCCTTATTTTTGAAGTTGGTTCATCAATATTTTCAGCACTTTTGTCCCACTGATCTCTGATTCCCTAAGTGATGTACAGGTATACACAGGTTCATGAACCACAGTAAGTTTGAGGTGAGAAGGGACCTTTTCAGGTGATGTTGCCCACCCCCCCCCCACTCAAGATGCCCATCTAGAGCAGTTTGCTAAGGACAGAATATTGTTCCAGATGTGCTCTTTTGCAAAAAATTCATGTGCAAGCAAAACATGGGAAATTACATAGAAATTACTTTTTTTTTTTTTTTTTTTTTTGCTTGGAACCTCTTGATTTTTTCTATTTGTTTGCTTGGAAAATCTTGATTTTTCTTGCATATTTCACTGCTCTATAGCAGGAATCCACTGGGATGTGTAAGAAGCTGATACTCCAGATGATTTAAATGAGTGGAGAACTGAGCTCCTGATGCATTGATTCTGTATCTTTCTGCTGATTGACTAATGACATGTAAGCGTAAAAGTTCTTTTTCTTAGGGATCCAAGTGATAGATTTGAATACTACAGAACTTAAGCTTCACTCTTTCTTAATTGAAAGAAAATTTACTGCAACATAGACTTGTAATTCTGCTTCCTCTGTGGCAGGCAAGGAGAAGGGATTAAAAATATTGCATGTGTAGTGTTAATTTGCAAAGTCATCCTTTCCCTGGGAGACAGCCACTTGTGTGAGTTTTCTGGTCTAAATACCTGACAGAAGATACAGTTCCTAACACCACTATTTTCTGAAACTTATTTGCTTTTTATTTTATTAATGCCACTCTCAGGAACAAGGGGGAAGAAGGGTAAAGAAGACAGGGAGGGACGAAAAAGAGAGAAAGAATGAACAAACCTCCCTAACAGTTTGCAATTTAGTAATTACATATAATTGAACATCCATGGTCATAGAAATTACTGATTGCATGTGAATCTGCAGGTCAGTGCTTGTTTTTAAATAAGATTTGAGGAACCCCAGGGCAGCAGGCAGAAGGGCAATGATCCACCTTCTCTGCTAGTATTCCAGATCAATAGGCTGAGATGAAAATACGACAGTCAATCCAGTGCTCTGGTGAGGGCTGGGTGATGGAACACACAGAAGACATTGTTTCTGTTATTTTTCCNGACAGCTGATAGATTCATAAATCTATAAAATAAATAGATTTTAATCTATTTATTATGGAATAAATAGATTAAATCTATTTTAATCTATTTATTATAGAATAAAAACAGCAACTAGTGCCTGTAGAATTCTCGAGAGCTCAACTTTGCACCCTAACAATTCACATATATCTGAAGTGGATATTTTAGCCAAGTTTAGGTAAGCCCATGGCATTAGAGCTATATAAGTAAATGTTTACAGAAGTAGTGTCCATTGCTATGCAAGATTCTTGGAACTGGCATTCTGTTCAGGTTTTGATAAGATAGTGCTCAAACCTCCAGAAAACTCCAGGGAAAACTAACATTTTAGTGGTTTTGTCATTATATCCATTTTGAGTATGGGTTTTCTACTTTGTTTTTTATATATTACAGCACTGAATTATTAAATATATGAAAAATTATGTGCTACACCAGGGTGGCAAACTTTATTGATTAGGCCTTTTTACTACTTAAAAAAATTTTAACAGAATCTTTGATCTTTTTTTTGTATTAAATAGGGACAAAAAATGTTAACTGTATTTTATATACAAGTCCTACTTTGGGACAAGGATACAGAATGATGATTCTTTTGAGATCTCTCCCTAATTAATTTCATACCTTTTTCTTTCAGCCAAGTTTAGTTGCATCCGTTTTTCTGGACACCTACAGAATCAGACTTATCACTTGATTTTTTAATTGTGTTTTTCTGTTGAATTTAAATTGTGCTCTTTAACGATGCTTGACATATTGGTGCTGACAATGGCAGTTTAAAAAACCTGCAGCACATCTCCAGTCACAAGGTGCTTCTGACCATGATACCTTGGAACGTGGTATAATTGCCAGAATTTTTTAAGGATCACTCATTTATGAGACTGAGGAAATAAATAGCTGTAATCCTGAGTTACTGCTGTTTGTTTCACAGTTCCATTTTCGTTTTCTTCAGAAGTTTACAAGGGAGAAGTACATTATCTTTACACTGGGAGTTAATGGCTAATTAATAGGTTTTGTGTCACACATGATGATTGCAACCCCTGATGTCTAGAGAGATTTGTTGCTTGCAAAAAAAACCCACATAACAAACATTTGTGGAGATTCACAATCAAAACACATAATTTCCTCTCCTTCTGAGAATGATTTACATTTATTTTTTAACTAAACTGAAAAGCTAAAGCCATCCAAACAATAAGATGAGAGCTGGTTTGGCCTTATTTAATTTCAAATTTGACACCATTCAATTAATACCATTGTTTATTTCAATTGTAAAGTGTAAAAAACCAGTCATTATGGGATCTCAGATGGCTAAAGTTAAAATTAAGCAACAGCCAGAAATGTTTGGAGAAAAAAGCATTATGAAATATAACTAATGGACTGTGTGTTATTTGATGCAAAATCAACTTTATTAGACCCAATCTTCAGACTTGTTTTTTAAGATGTTCTGAGATAAGGCACAAATGATGGTAATTAAAAGGGAAGGGGAGAATGGGAAAGGTAAGTAATTATAGATACTGAAAAAAATCATTCTATTGTCTTGCTGTTTCTCTCTGAAATAACATACAAATACTACACAGAATAAAGCTGGACTCTGCTAAGAACACTGTACTGGATAACAAAGTTATTATTACCCTTTCTCAATCACCAAGAAAAAATCTGAAACTCTTGATTCCCTGGGCTCAGGGACCTCTCCTCTATGGACAGCATGGATCTGCTTCTGAATTATTGTGTGAAATATCTCCCTTTTGGTCAAGAACAAACAAACATATTGCTCTAATACAGAGTGGGTAGAATAATTTATTGGCTTTAACAGTGCATTTTTTATTTCTTGGCTGGCCTGAAAAGTGCAGTGGAAAACCTGCAACATGGTAGTTGCAGACAGAGAGGTTTGAAAGAGCCATTTTACACATTTCAGTCTTAGTAAGAGAGAGGACAAAGTTCAGGTGTGTTAGCAATTTAGCTTTATATAGCTTAGTTTGTTTACTCACTCCCAAAAAAACCAAAAAAAAAGCAAAGAAAATTGCATTTTCTAGAGCCATTTTTTGCCAACTGTGGTTGAGATGGCTTTTCCCTGCTGTTAGAGTGAAAGAGGAAAATCTAGAAATAACATGTGCTGAAGTATGGATAGATCTCACAGTACTTACCATCTCTTGTTTTCAGCATCTTCCCCCAAAAGGGAAGGGGGAATAGGGCGAGAATATAGAATAATTGCTGTGATTTTGTACGTCAAATTTCCTTTAATTTTTTTCAGGCCAAGGTCCTGACCAACCTGCTTAATCAAAGCCATTGAACTGGATGATCTCCAAAAAAGGTTTCTTCTGTTCTCAAACATTCCGTGATTTTGTTTCTAAGATAAGAATGGACAAAGTTGCAATCTGGGTGAGAGGAAGAAAGGAAACAGTTACACCTGGAACCAAAATGTGGTGTTAACAAAAGGCAGCTCTACACCATTCCAGCCTCTGAAAGTACCATACAATTAAAGCAGAAGGGAACTCAAACAGGCTAGAAATCAGTTGGTTTTTATGCAGATTTAGCACTTAAGCCTCTGGACATTTTTCAGTTTCTTAGAACATGTTTGTTAACAGCTAATAGTGTTCCAAGCAAAAGTAATGCTTTTATAATACTTGCCTCTAAGTTTTCCTATTTACTTGGCACTCATTATTCTTTCTGTGAATAAATAGATTTACTACTCTAATTGTGTATTTCATGTGGGAGCTGTAAATAATGTCCTCTATATGGAAACAGGAAATAGCTTTCCTGGAAGCTGTCCATGTTTGATTTGGTCTCTAGTTAGAGCTAACACTAATTCTTAAAGTACAGCCTGAGTGCAGATTTGTCCAAGGGATGTACTGCAGATGGTTTGGCTGATATCATCATGGCTCTGTCACAGAAACACCAAAAGTCTAAGGAAAGGTAACTGCAGCTTTGCACTAAGTTAATAACCTGACCAACCTGCCAGGGTAGAGCTTCCATCAACTTCTCCAGCACTTCAATGCCTGGGAAACACACCAGGTAATGACAAAAATGATTCTTGTGGTGATTTAGTTCTTTAGTAAATTAATCAATTAAGCTCTAAAGTGTTGCAGATACTGGACATGAGCTGGCAGTGTGTGCTCTCTCAGCCCTGAACCCCCCTGGCCTGGGCTGAGCCCCCAGTGTGGGCAGCAGGGGAATTATTGTGTGAACTAACTCTGCTCCTCTGCCCCCTCAGGTGAAACCCCACCTGCAGAGCTGCCCCAGCTCGGGGGTATCTGGTTCAAGGGAGATATGGACCTGTTGGAATGGGACTCAAAGGAGGGCTATGAACGTGACCTAAGGGCTGGAACTTGTGGGGAAAGGGTGAGGCTGTTAGCCTAAAGAACAGAAAGCTCCAGGAAGCTTCATTGCAACCTGTTTGATGTATAAAGGAGCCATGTGAGAAAGGTGAAGAGGGACATTTACCAAGGGACAGGACAAGCTTTAAACTGAAAGATGATGGCTTTAGGTTAGATATAAGGAAGGCACTCTCTATTATGAGGGTGGGGAGGCCCTGGCACAGGGTGCCCAGAGAAGCTGTGGCTTCCCCTGGACCCCTGGAGTGTCCAAGGCCAGGTTGGACAGAGCTTGGCGCAATTTGGGGTAATGGAAGGTGGTCCTGTCCAGGGCAGGGAGATTGGAACCAGAAAACCTTTAAAGGTCCTTCCCAACTTGAAGTACTCTGTGATTCTACAGTTCTTATTGCAAATGAGCAGTGATAGAGTAAGGAAAAATAACTTCCACTAGAGTTTGTTTTCGTGCTTACAGTGGCCAAAAATACACATTTAATTTTGTTCTGTTTCCAGACTATGGTCCTTACTGAAGCAGACAAGAAAAAGGACCGAAAGAGAGAGAAGAGATAAATAAAAATCATACTCTATATGTTGTGTGGAGATATTGACAAGTAGATTAACAGCCCAAATGACCAATCGGTCATAAATAGTTCTTATGGAATCACAGAATATGCTGAGTTGGAAGGGATCATGCAGTTCAACTCCTGGCCCTGCACAGACATCCCAACAATCCCATCCTGTGCCTGAGAGCGTTGTTGAAATGCTCCCGGAGCTCTGGCAGCTTTGGGGCCGTGCCCATTCCCTGGGGAGCCTGGGCAGTGCCCAGCACACTCTGGAGAAGAACCTTTTCCTGATATCCAGACTAAGCCTGCCCTGGCACAGCTCCAGCCATTCCCTGGAGTCCTGTCCCTGTCACAGGGAGCAGAAATCAGATTTTCCCCTGTGCTGCCCCTTGGGAGGAGGTTGCAGAGCTCAGTGAGGTCTCAGTCTCTATCCAGCTGAAGTGCCCTCAACTGCTCCTCATACGGCTCCTCCAGACCTTCCCTCTCCTCATGGCCCATCTCTAGCAGTTCAGTATCTTTTTTACATTGTGGCACCCAAAATTGCCCCCAGCACTCGAGGTGAGGCCACCCAAGAGCAGAGTGGGACAATGCCCTGCCTGGCCTGGCTGGTGGTGCTGGGCCTGGTGGCCCCAGGACAGGGATGTCCCTCCTGGCTGCCAGGGCACTGCTGGCTCAGATCCAGGTGGCCATGGAGCAGGACCCCAGGGCTCTTCCCACAGCTGCTCTCCAGCCTCTTGCTCCCCAGGCCATGCCCACAGCCCTGTCCCAGGGGCAGAACCCAGCCCTTTCCCTCCTTAAACCCCATCCAGCTGGTGCCTGCCCACCCCTCTGATCTGCCAAGGGCTCTGCAGGGCCTCTCTGCCCTCAAGTATATTCTCTCGGAATGTAAGTGTGGGAACTTCCACTGCTTAATTAATTCAAGAAAGAACAATTAAAATGAAAATGAAACGAGCATTTAGTGTATATAAATGGGTGGGAGGAAGAAAGGAAACAGTTATGCCTGGAACCAAAAGGTGGTGTTAACAAAAGGCTCTACACCATTCTGTACACCATTCCATCCTTAAAAAGTACCGTACAATTACAACAGAAGGGAACTCAAACGGGCTAAAAATCACTTGGTTATCTCTTACTTCATTTGTGTGCCTGCACACAGAGGGTAGCCTGACTTCCTTTACATGAGACAGCCAAATATTGCAGGCACTTTGGAAAACTTCATCTGCTTCTTGGATCGTGAAGAACTCTTTGAAAGAGCTGGCCAGAACTTTCTCAGTCTGAGATGTACTTAAGTATATATATGTTTTTAAAATCACACTCAGACATGCTACAAAGGTCTACATTTTCTATCTAAATTGAATTTAAGAAATAGCTTTCAATAGATAAAATTCCCACAAAGCAATGGTGAAGAGAAATATTCCCAAGCCAGTTCAATATCTTTGTTGTCATTTCCTTTGGGAGAAGTCCTGAGACAAAAACATGCAGTGATCATGAGACTGATGCTATCCTAAAAATACAGCAGAGATATTAATCTTGTTCTAAACAGAAATAATTTACTGCATCCCCAAATGTGGCTCAGCAACGTATGTTTATAAAAGAATAGATATAAATATTGAAAAAATCAAAACCTGTAATAAGATTAGATTAGCAGGATTGTGAATTTGTGAGGCAAATCAGATTAATTTTCTCAAGATGATCGCTGTGTCTGCTAATATGAGATCAGTGTCATGGGCAACTTTGTGATAATTTATAGTATGGACATACACTTTTGAATATATTTAGCTTTTGTTTACTGTTGTGTTTTGGGTAGAAGCCACTAAAAATGGGAACTGGATGTTGTTGGATTAAATTTTGAACTCTGTTAAGGAAGAAAAGGCCCAAGACCAAAAATCTCTAATGTTTTCCAGAGCTGAGATAGTGCTTTTAATCTGAAGTTAGACCAATAAATAGTTAATTTTTGATTATCATTCAGTTTACTGATGGCCCCATTAAAGTTACAAGAATGTTCATGATTTTCAGTTTAGATGTGCCTGTACAATTTATATTACTGGGGCCTTTCTAGCTGACTTTGATTTCAGAAATAAAACTAGAACCAGCAAAGGTTTCAACATCTGCATGAAGGTCCCAATGTAGATGTGGGTTTTAATAGCTGAGGCCCTCATGCACCTGAAAGATATATTCTATTATCTATTCTGCTTCTAAATTTTTAGATAAATTATTCTTTCCTTTGGCTATATTAAAGATTATGGAAATTGACAGATATTTGAATAGTGATTTATTTTTAAATGCCATTTTTATTGTAGCTTTAAAGAACTCCAAATCACAAGGCATCCAGTAATTATATTAAAAACTTTATGATGTCTGTCTATTCCACTGCTTGAAATATAAATTTTCCTTTGAGCCATCCCCATCTGCTTTTTAATAAGAATATATCAACCTATGGTGCAATATATCAGTGCTTTCAGACCTGCTTGGGTCACTTTACTTTATATAGATCAGCCTGAGAGGTTTTATAAGGAAATTTTAAAAATTGAACTTGTTAATCTAATAATATATCTGGGATAGAAAGTTTAGATCCAGATTTGACTTTTTAAAAATTCATCTGGTGTTCTGTTTCAGGATTATAAACAGAAATATTCATGTTAAAAATGTTGAAGAAGGAAAACCTCTAATTCCCTGTATGTGTCCATGCAAGAAGGAATAAATGGTCAAATGTCAAAACTTCTCCATTACTGTTAATTTTCTCCTCTCCCTCCCAGTGCAAGAGCTGCATCAGCCCTTTACTCACCCATTAGGTACCAAGTTTAAGTATTTGTGGCTGAAAACATCTAAAATGGAGCCACAGACCTCTAGGATGTCCCTTGATGCTCCTTTCTTTGACAGAGGGTTTTTTCCTTTTGAAGTGTGATCACAAAAAGACTCAGAGATAAAGTATTAGCACTACCATTCTAATGATTTTTTTTTAAATATTGTGCAGAAAAGTGATTTTCTAAAAACCACATGGCCCAGCTAAAGGAATGTGAGTGTTTTGCATTGAGTAGATGGCTTATTTTCTGCTTTTCATAGGGTGAAATTATGAATTGTTACTTCTTCCACACAGAAACAAGGTCTAAATATTTCTTCTACGCCAGTATATGGTAGTGCTGCTCATCACTGGCACCTTTTATTGACAGTGTATAGATGGGATTTTAGCAAACTTTGTATTTATATATATTTATTTACATTTATATATGTAGAATTCTTATTCTACCCTCATCTCCAACTTTCATGTCCCATGTTACCACCTTATAGAACACAGTATCTAATCACACAAAAATACACCTGCAAGAGCTAAAATTGCTAATTCTTTCCTATTGCAACTGACACACTACACTGAAGGCTGAATAGTACATTTTTAAAGTTACAAATTTGGAATTGCTTTCTCTATCCACCTTCCATTTAAGATGCTTTTTCCTTTATCCAAAACAGAGAACAAAAGTAAATCAAGCAGTATATTAAATGGCTGGAGACTGAATATCATCTACTATGCAGTACTGAAGAATTATAGCCAGAATTTGGCATAAGGCTTACCTCTAATTCCCGTATACAGTATTTTGTTAACATATATATACTACTCTCAGCATAATTCATTTTGAATTAGAAAAGTGAGGGAAACTTATCCAAACCTAAATGGGAAGAGTAGCGAGTCAGAAGGGAATCATCTGGATTGCTGACAAACTGGGACAAGTAATGACTGTGGCATGGTCACTAATGCAGGCTGAAATAAGGTGCTTGTCCTCTCTTTTATGGGAGAGGGACAATTAATGATAAGATCTGGAGCCAGGACAGTCTGTGCATCTGTTCAGTGGTTCAAATGCAGAAGAAACTGATTACAGAACAATATATTCTTAAAAGGAGAAAAGGCCCTGAGGCAACCCAGTGAATCCTCAACATAAGCCTGGCAACAGATGACACTGCACCTCCAGTTTAAACCAGAGGGTCCAGAGAACTATTACGTGGTGGGTTTCTAGTCCAGTTCAGCCTGTCATGTCCTCACTGAAGTCCTTTGGAAAAGCACCCAAGAGCCAAAGCAATTTCTGTCCAATAGCCATACCTACATCTTTTTCAGCGGTCGTCTGCTCATCTGTGTCCAGGCTCTGCTGCTGATCTTAGGTTGGTTTATTTTAACCCAAAGTTAAACCTGAAACAGTAACAACAGGAAGAGAAAAGACAATGCTAAGCATAATTTGGTGATGTGATTTAAGCCATACCCAAGACCACAGGAAAGAGTGGGGATTTGGGTTTGCTATTCCCAAAGCAAATCTCCAGAGATTCAAGGTGGAGCCAGACATCCACATCAGGGTATAGACTACTTGTGCTGCGTGGAGTCAGAACTCACAGGTTATCCTGTTGCATCAAAGACTATATAAACCTTCTACTAGACCAGGTTGCTCCAAGGCCCATCCAAACCTGGCCTTGAACACTTCTGGGGAAGAGGCAGCCAGCTTCTCTGGGAAGAACTGGTTCTCAGACCAAATTTCTGGTTGGTCCTGGCTATTATAAAAAAAAACCAAAAAAAAAAACCATAAACAAATGTACAACGCCATCAATATACCACTGTTTTCCTAATCACAAAACTTCATTTCAGCTGCTTTTGATTGCTATAATTATAAATTATTCAGAGCTTGAAAGCATCAATTAATTGTGAAGAACTAGAAATTTAAAAATGCTTATTTTTAAGCTTTGGATTTTTGCAAGCTCTCATCTTCTCCATGAACTTTCAAAAAAGGAAGTTGAAAATATCTGAAACATTAGGGCTTTCCAAGTATTCTCAGTCATATTTAGACATGCTGTAAATTAAAATTCACCCATGGCTTACTGGAATTAGACAATGTTATAGCTAATTTAGGCATGTAGTCTCTTATTTCTTGTGATTTATAAAGAGATCAGACTAGTCTGTTTGCACTGCATATCTAATGTCTTGAGATTTTTCTAGTACTTTCTTTTGTTTCTGGTACTGGATTAACATTGTCAATTTGAAGGATTAAAGGCATCAAATATGTATTCCTCCATTTTTGTGTTTTGCTTATACTTTCCCTTATCTACCTTTTCTGTGCTGCAGAGAACATCTCTATAGCTCAAAAACTGACATATTTAAACTACTTTTCCCTTTAAAAATATAACAGCATTTGTACATTAAATGAAAGGTTTTGAGAGGTCCCTGACTGTTGCATTTCAGTGACATGGAGACATAAGTACAGAAAATGTGCAGAAGGTTGGGAGGAGGCAAAGCACTCTTTCCAGCCAAAGTGCTGAAAAATTATTAGCTGCCAAATAAAGGGATTTTTGAAGTGTATTTTAAATTTTATCTTTTACTTTTCACTGTCTCTGTGCATGTGAGTTTATGGTGGCACTCCCAGACTCACCTTGACAAGCCCTGCCTTTATTCTCAATACACCTTTGCCAGCATCTTCTTTATCCCTTTTGTAGGCTGCAACCCACATCTATAGGACTGTGATGAACTGCTCCTCATCCTTCTATCCAGCTCCTGGGCTTATTCTCTTTCTGCCCTTGGATCTGGCAAGAAAACGGAAGACAATATCCATCTCTAGACAGTGCAGAATCTGCATGTTGGTCGTGCAAGGCAGGAACTTTTCTTTGCTGTGGATGGAACTGGTTTTCTGTGGACTGTTGAAGATGTTGCTTCTTCTGTCTACAGCCACTAGTCACATATAAAATGGACAAGTGGGCCACTGACTGTAGGCAGAGATTTCTGTTTCAAAGAGGGCTGAACCTGCATGGCAATGTGCAAGATAGGTTTGTGTTAGCCAACACCGTGGCATCCACTTGCCAAGGAATTGGCAGGATGGGCAAAGCAATCAAAACAAGAAAACATCATTACTGATAGGCCAGCACTCCTAATGTCTTACCCAATAGCTCTACAACCTGTAGGGAGGCTTCTTTCTCCCCTTAATTATTCTCCACCATCTCATGGCCACTGCAGCCAATAATGTCTTTGACCTTCAGAAGAAGGTCCTCATTGTTGGTGCGTATGAGGTGCCACGAAGTGTATCTCCTTGTTGTCGCTACCATTTGGGTGAGGAAATTGTCCTTGATGGCCTCCAGGGATCTTCTGGATTGCTTATGCCCTGCTGTGCTGTCTCTCCAGTGGATATCAGGGTGGTCAAAAATCCCATGAGAACCAGAGCTGCTCCTACCTGTCTATACAAATCCTCATCCACTTGTACTTTCCAGTCAGGGACCTCTTGGAATCCAGGGCACAGG
>VXAX01004671.1:0-28154 GCA_013399835.1 Leptocoma aspasia
CGGTGCTCTCCGGCACTGATGAGCCTCTCACTTCTCGGTTTAGCCTTGTTTGGAAAGGGACAACTCGGCCACGCTCCGTTTTGAATAATTCCTCAAAATCAAAACCAGCACCGTGCTACCCCACCGCTGCCAAATCCAAGCAGCCCGCTCTGGAAAATCATCACTGCGGGAGCAGCGGGGCATGCAAAACCTGCCCCGATGCTGAGCCACGGCTCCCTCCACTCCAGCCCGAGCCAGCGAGGAAAGCGCCAGCTCTGGCATCGACACCAGCTCTGGCATCGACACCAGTCCCTTCCGTGACACTGCTGCCCCTTCCCCAGCTCTCACACCCCCTCAGGTTGAGCATCTCGCTATCTGATGCTTCTCCCTTTCCGGTGTTGATTCAAATCCTGCCCTCTTGACCCTCTTTTTATCCTCCCCGCCCTGTGTTTTAATAGCATCATTTTAAAGTGATGATACCCCCTGAAATGTGTCCAGGCACATCAACAGGAAAGGAAAAATGAATGGGTTGGGCTTTTAGTCCACTTTGGGTGAACCATAAAGGAAAATTATGCAAAACAGTAGTACAGTTACTGCAGAAAGTATGAGCTTCACCACAGACGGCACCCTTTTAATTTCACACATTTAAAGTCTGCAAACACCACAGACTCCCCCAGAGTCCAGAAATGAACCAGAAAATGAAACCAACAGTACCAGTTTCCCAGACTCAACAAGCTCCAGGTTTTCCGTACTGTCCAAGGAAAGGCATTACTTGAAAACACGAGAACTGATTAAATAATCTTGAGAACACACCTTTACAACAGAAGTATGATATTTTAAGGTAGGTACAGTGGGTTTCCTCTCCTCTGGCAGGCAGCAGTGCTCAGCTCTTTCATTTTTTGCTCTCCTCGTGGTGTCAGAAACCACCGTACCAGAGCAGTGCGGGGAGGAACAGCTCTGCATCTCTCTGCATCACAACTGCAAACAAAAATGCCTTTCCATGCAATACACTGTCTGTAAAGCCCCTTGGTGTCATCCTGGCTGAGCACCACCCGCTGTTCCCGATGGCTTGGAGAAGAGCAGGAGTGACCACGGACCTGTGGCTCCCGTGACACTGAGCTCAGTGCCGAGCCAGGTCCCTGCTGTCCCCACCGCGGGGAGTGGTGGCAGCTGCCACACTGCACAGCACCACAGAGGGCTGACCCTCCTCACTGGCATTGATTTTTTGAAAGAAACTGTCTTTCTGTTTCTGCTCCCAAGCGCTCTTACGCAGGTCACATCCTCAGTCCATTTCCAGCAGGTAAAAATGTAGCTGTCAATAATTAACTTTGTTACTGAGCGAGAAAAAAGTCCCACTTTGTTAAAGATCACGGATGACTCGCTCACTGGAAGAACAGAACCCGGATTAGCCTTTTACAAAATCTGTTAAACATCCTGACTACACCCTCATCACAAAGTTGTAGAATGGGTTTAAAGCAGGGAAAAAATTGAACTAAGCAAGACAACTAGAAATCCTTATCGTAAAGAAGATTTTAAAAGAGCAATACAAGCAATCTGAGGAAGGACCAAGCACATTTTCTGATGTTCAGAGTCTACCCCCTCGCAAATCCCGTAAGACTCAGTGTGAGAGCCCCTGCTTGGAGTTTGGTGGCACTCTCTGAACTGTGGTCACGCAGGGATTGGTGTGATGCTGTCATGGAGACCCTGTTTGTGAGGTCAACAGGAGGCAAGAAGAAGTGAACCACCAGAAAAAACCACAAAACCTTCTGGATGGACTGTGGTAGGGAGCGTCACAATGACGTCTGCTGGTCTCGTGGAGCTGGTGGAGAAGCTCAAAGCACTTAAGCAGAAGAGGTGGAGGCAGTTTGGATCAGTCCCAGCTCCCTGGGTCACTCTGCATTTCCCAAGCAAAGGCAATGTTATCATCCTGGACCTAATAAAAGTTTAGCAAATCAAGCGGCCGAGAGGCGAGCCCCGAGAAGTGTGAAATAAAATATCCGGGCTAGAAGCAGGAGTTCCTTTTCATTAAAACCAGCTGGGTCATATTGCACCCATGTGCACCTAAGGCGCTGAGAGGGGGAGAGAAAGATGGAAAATTACAGCCATTTTAGAATAACAAGAATATCCAGAGCTCTAACACTAAATATTTAAAGCAGCAAGGTATGTAAACAGCTCACCCCATAGCACATACCCCAAGTGCCTGCTAGGAGAAGAGGAGCAAGCTTTCCTCCAGGGAGATAAGCCCATCCTTCTCTCTCTTGGAGACTCTCTTGCCTTTTTGTCTCATTGAGCCATGTCAGAAGCACAGACTTACAAGAGCATCAGACCAGAAAAATCATCCCCTTGGCCAAGCTGCACATAACCAAACTCCACTTCATCTGGTTTTCTACCTGCACCCTCAACCCAAAAGCTTGTGTTTAGCTAAATCCTTCTTCTACAAAGGCAGGCATCCCTGGGAAGCTAAGCCCCCATCCCAGAGGGATGGAGAACCTGTCTCCTCCCCTGGAATTGGTTTTTGGGGTTCCCTGTCAGCATAGCACCAGTGTGTGTTGTACTGCTCAGCCAAATGCAGTTTCAGCACAGCCCCTGCTTTGCCCTTTCCGGGTAGATGGAGGAGCTTGAGGACCCTGAGACTTCTCCTGGTGAAAGATCTCCCACAGTGATCACATCACCTACTGCCTTTGATAAAGTAATCAGGTTCTGCTCCTTCTGTCCTTGTGTCCTGTTCCTTTCTCCA
Organism: Leptocoma aspasia; assembly: GCA_013399835.1. NCBI lineage: Eukaryota > Metazoa > Chordata > Aves > Passeriformes > Nectariniidae > Leptocoma > Leptocoma aspasia. The sequence continues at coordinate 2,717 of VXAX01004671.1, forward strand.
GACATATCACAGGTGTTTGTAATTACATTTTAGTTTTTATCTTAAAAGAGAAAGAACTCCCTTTTCAAAAGGAAGAGAGCAGATCACATCTCATCTCTTCTGCCACTTGCTGCTTCCCTTGCTCACACAGCCGAGGGTCTCACTCACTGTTTTTACTGTACCAGAAGCCTCACCTCAAGCTCCTGCTTTGATAAGACCTTTGGGATCCTCTACACAGCAACTGCTGCCCAAGATAAAATTCCTGTTCTCCAAAGCACTGGCTGCAGGAGACTTTTAGGTAAATATTTTCCTTGCTGTGTTACATTACAGTAGAAATATTTCTTGTTTCCTTACTACGCCAGGCCACTACTGACTGCCCAGCCCTTTCTCCTTCACCATCACTCTGCTCTTCAGATGAGCAAGAAACTTCCTGCAAAGTTGTTTTACTGGCCTAGAAGTGATTTCCTGCCCCCAGAAAGGCAGCCTGTAAAATCTGCTGATCACTCAGTTACTGGTACCAAGCTAAAAATGGATTGATGCCACAAAAGCTGGCAGATGCAAGAAACTTTAACCCTTTTTTCTCTGGGTGCTTCACCCCTGGGCTCTCCTGCCCTGCAGCAGGGATGTGCTTTGAGGGCTTCCCCAGATCTCAGCTCAAACTCCTCCAGAAGCAGCCAGTGCTGGTCATAGCCTCTGTCCTGGCATGGGTATGGGGGACCACAAAGCAACCAGACTTAGAAAGTCACTTCAAGGAGAAAAAAAAAAAAACATAAGAGAAAAAAACCCAACCAAACAAGGAGATGGCAGGTATCAGCTTTAGAAGATCCTTTACCAGGCTAAGGCAGAAAAGGCATTTTCCTACCCAAACCCATTTCAAACAGCACTGTGCACTTCCCTTGCAGGCTGCTAAGAATGCAGTTTTTCAGGCAGATTTTCTTCCTCCACAAGTCAAGGTTTTTCTGCTCTTATCTGTCTCACAATCTGCTGCAGTCATGAGCATCAGGCTGGGTTAGACAGGGGCCGTGAGTCACTGTGGCTACCTGAGCCTTAAAGTGTCTCCTACACAAAAGTGGGCAGTTGTGAAGACAACTGTGAAGACCCACAGGATCTTCCACTTCCTCCTCGTATTTTAATTAGAAAACAGAACTCTTTATTGATTATGGCCTCTTCCATCAAAAGCTTTGAGGCTTACAGACCAAAATTACTATGTAGGAGCAGCTAAATATCATTATTATTAACCACTCAAAGTTTCTTTGAGAGCCCAAATACCTTTCCTTGCTGCTGACAACAGGTGAAACCTCCTTCCCAGCCTTTATGGGAAGGTGCAGGGGATGGCTGGAGGCACTTGCAGCGTGAGACACCAACCCCAGTGTGCTCAGGGCATCACTTCCAGCTCAGCACTGGGCAGCTCTGGCTGCACCATCCCCTCAGCAGCACCAAGGCAGGCTCACAGACAGAGATATATCACCCAGACGAGGCAGATTTTAAAGGTGAAGGAATGGTGAGTCACAGCTCTTCTCTCCAAGCCAAAAATAAAAGCTGTTGCCATTGCCTTCCTCTGCCCCAAACCCATCTCCGCATCCAAACCCACCTGGAAGAGCTGCAGTCATCTCCACGTGACAGGTGGGGAAACTGAGGCACGGAGCAGACGTCACTCAGCGTCAGGGAGCTGGCAAGCCATCAGAGCAGAGCTGGCTGTGGCAGGGAGCAGAGCTGGGAGCTCCCACTCCTTGGGAAGTGCTGCTGGCACCGCCTGGGGACGAGGGGACTCCGGAAGGAAAACCAGACACGGTTCCCATCCCCTCCTCCCATGGTGTCGTGGAGATGACGCCGTGAATCTGCCCTGATTACGCAGGAATTGTCACAAAAAGAGGCCCTTTCCCAAGGCTCCAGGGTCTTCCTGCTTCCCAAGGGTAGGAAACACAGGGAGGACGGACGCACTTCAGTGCTAGACACACTTCCCTTCCTCCACAAGGAAGCCAAGAGCATGGGAAAAGCTAAAATAATTCAAAATAGGTTTGCTAATTTGAGATTTCTGGATGATGAACAGATTTTTTTTTTTTTTTAAAGTAAATGCTGCTGGATCTCATCCCTTAGTGCCACAGAGCACAGAAAGGGTCAGGTAACTTTGAAGACTGGATAACAGGAAAAGGACAAAATCTGGAAGAATGGCAGAAGGGCAGCACTTTAAGAGCTTTTTAATAAAGACTTTGCTCATGAAAAGAGCCTCAGCACAAAGGACCTCACTGCCCCAGTCGGTCCCAGCATGACCACAAGCCACCAATGTCACAAAATCAAAGTGAGTAACTCCTAAAATGTGTTAAATGAGAGACCTTTAGCAGCAAAGCAGAAACCATTAGAGCTCTGTCATGAGCCATCCTGGCTACCCAGCATCACCCACAGCACACAGGAAGGTGGAGAGGGGATGGGGCTGCCAGAAGCCTCACCCACAGATGCACCAGAGGGAAGAGCTGCTGTGGGCAAGTTCACCGTTGCCAAGGGAACAAAAAAAACCCAATCTAACCCCAAATACGGTTATGGTATAAACAGATCAATAAGAGCAGAACTGATAAGATTTTAAAGGGATAAGGTATAAAGGGACTGATGTGAAATCAAGGGAACAAAAGGCCAAGGAGGTTTCTGCTCGTAGGAAATTAAATAAGACACGAGGAAGGAGAAGGTTCCTGAAGCTTCTCAGATATTCAGTGTACAAACAGGGCACACAGCAAACTTGGTGTTCTGGGGCAGCCTGGAGCTGAGATGCCCCGTGGGAGCTGGATGGGTGAGGAGCAAGCACAGACAACCTTCTCTCCACCCCAGCAGGGACAGAGCTACGAAGATCAAGGCTTGCCTTCCTGTCAGGTTTAACCCCATTAAATCAGCACACAGAGGAGGCACCAGCCTGTTCTTGCACAGAACAAGGGATGCATCAGGTGTGGTTACACTGAGCAGGGCAGGGGGAGCACCAACATCCCTCCCTCACCCTCCTAACCTGGAAACAGAGCTGGATCTGTCCTGTGCTCATCCTTGATGGTCCCAAACACCTCCCTGGGGATTGATGGGGTCACCCCCAGTGCTAAGGTGGGATTCAAGCCAGGGACCTGATCCCACTGCCTGCCTGCAGGAAGGATGCTGTGGGTCAGCACCCTCTGTGCTGGGCTCCAGGGGCACACAGCTGGGCTGGGGGGCACAGCTCTGCCCCCTCCAACACCCTCCCACGGACTCTGAGCCTCATCCCCTCCAAGGAGCATCAATCAGCCCCCTGACCTGGAGATCTGCACGCACAGCTTGAGCTCACTGCAGTCCCATCACCTCACACCAGCTCGAAGCATTTCATGCCAAGAGAATGATTCCAGCTATTGTGCGTGCCGAGAGCCTGGAAAGGGAAATGCTGCCCCAAGCCTGGGCCAGGCACATCATCCCAGCCACCCCGGGCTCCTGGGAGGGTCCGTGTGTCCCCATGCCACTGGTGAAGTGGGATTGCAGCCCACGTGCCTGGGAGGGGAGAAGGGGAGGGAAGGGAAGCACAGCTCCCTGGTGTTGATTAAACAGCAGGGGACACTTGCAGAGGAAGGAAATGGAAAGAGGATCAGGAACTGCATCTGCCTGAACCTCAGGCAGTTAAAACAAACTCAGTCTCAAGCTCTCGTTCTTCTCAGTTTCAGGTCAGACTTTTGTAAGCACCTGGGAGGTGCAATTTAGGATCCAAGCAGAAAACGGACTTAATTACGCTAATTATTTTTTTAAAAATAATTATTAATTACTGTTTTTTAACATTCAGGCCAAACAGGCACAGAACTCAGTGTCTCATGACAGCACAGATGTTTTAATAGAAACAAGAGGCTTCAGAAACCTTGCTCATCCTTAATGAGTTTAACACACACAGGGCTCAGCACGTTTCCTTTGGAAAACCTTCCTGTGTGGTTGACTCCAGAAGGAATTGCAGTGCCTGGGCCTTGAGGTAGGGACACTTTTCCACTGCTTGCACCCTTCTGGTAGTTACAGGGGGGGAAGAGAAGGTAAGGGTCAGTCAGAACATTGAATCCCTTGGAAAGAGGCCATTTCCAGCACTGTCAACTTCCCAGCAGTCCCTAATTAGGCAAAATTTGCAGGAATAAATAAACTGGCAGTGCTACATGCGTGCACTCCACTTCCAGATGTGCATGTCTCATTTTCACGTGGTAGGGCTGGAAACTCCATCCCCACACAGCAAGGGGAGGAGGCCAGCACAGCCCAGCCCCTCCACAGCCCCACGGGTGCAAACCCCACTCCATCCTGCCTCCCCCACACATCCCAACTGCCTTGGGCACTGTCCTACACCCCTCCAGTGCCCCCCATCCCTCTCCCATCACACGTGGCCACCAGACCCCCAAGGCACCCAGGGGCAGGGCGTGAGCTGGGAAATCGCCTCTTGCAGCCCCTGCTGCTCCCTCAGCCGCCTGCTCACAACCTTTTCAACCCAAAACTTTCCAGTCATAAATATACCAGCCTCATGGCAGGAAACTTGCTTTTCTTGTGCTTCTCCCCTGCTTCTCAGAGAGCCATTTCCAGCAGCATTTCGTGCTCCCTGCGCCAGCCCCCAGTTGTTTCTCCCCGCTCCTCCGAGATATTCCAGGCACGCAGCAAAATCTGCTGCAGCACGAAGACCCTAAAACTCCCTGTAAAGGCTCACAAGCTGCAGGTCAGGCCTCAGGAGCAGCTGTACCTCCTGATCTCCCTGCTTACCATCGAAGGTTTTATTATTATTATTCCTTTTTGACATAAAGCAGTTTGATAAGAACAATTCCCAGACGGAGCCGCAGCCCCACACCCACTCAGCTTCCTCTGGGCAGCATGGATACAGTGTGGGAGCTCACTGCACAGCAGGAGGAGGACACAAGGGCAGGGGGAGAGGAAGGAGAGGAAGAATGAACACAATTTTCCTTTCCTTTTAAAAGTTTTGGCAGACAGCAGCGAAAGCACCAGTGGGGATGCTGAGGTGTGATCATCAGCATCCACACAGCACCGAGCACCACTGGTGGCTTCTCTTTGCTCCAGCTCCACCACACAGGGATGGGAAAGGTGCACAAGTGGGCAGGAATTGCTGTCAAAGCCCATGGGGTGTCTCCATGCAGATGGGAATGTGGCTGCCCTGCAATGGTCTGGCCAGGGGAAACGTCCTCAGCTCCACCACTGCTGCTTGGGAGAGCTTGGCCAGTCTAACACGGGCACACATAAAATTAGGCAGGATTGGTGTTGTTAAACTGCTGAGCTCAAGGAGTGCAACTGGGACAGAGATGAACCACCCTGGGGACCAGCTGCCCTCAGCACGGGCAGGGTCTGCCTTGGCTGTTACATCTCATCAAACCATCCCCTTGAAAAGTGTATTACCGCCCTCTCAGATTTGCACAAAACACATCCAAGGCAGCTCCCACAACCCAGACCCCAGGATAATCCCAGACACATCCAGGGTAACTCCCACTAACCAGATCCCAGGATAATCCCAGACACATCCAGGGTAACTCCCACTAACCAGATCCCAGGATAATCCCAGACACATCCAGGGTAACTCCCACTAACCAGATCCCAGGATAATCCCAGACACATCCAAGGCCCAGGATAATCCCAGCAGGATCCAGTGATGGATGGAGCCAAGTTGTGCTGGGCACCATTAAGGAAACAACCCTGAGCTGTGGGTTCAAGGGATCTACCCCAAACACAGGAGGCAGCCCAGGAGCTCAGACTCCAGTTGCCTCTCCTGCTGGAAAAGCATGGCAAAGGGAATGGCAGAGCCCCCTCCAAGCAGGTCTCCCACAGCACACCAGCTTTTGTTCCCCAATCCATCTTGCAGATACCCAGCACTGCCTACTCAGCATCCTCTACAAATGCAGAAGCTTCACAGCTGATTTAAACATCTGGAGTAAAAAATAAAAAGCAACGAGTCAATGTTTTTAGGGGAATTTCCTTCAGCTTCCTCTCCCTTTCCCCTCCTCAGCCCTGCTGCCCGTCCCAGACCCTGCCTGAGGCTTCCCTGCTGCAGGGCCCTTGTTCCTGCTGAGATTAAATCATTGCTGCAGGAGAGAACTGATGCTGTCACCACCCCCCAGGCTCACCCAGTCTGTTGGAACAGTCTGTGGAACACCCAGCCTCACCCTGAGCAGGACAACACCTGGGCTTCCCCCTCCAACCTGCCCCAGTGCAGCTTTCCAAGAGCCACGGCTGGATGATGGGGATTTCGGCCTCCAGAGACAAAAGAGGATTGAAAAAATAGAAAAAAAAATCAGCTGGGAGATGTGCTGCAAGCAGGCCAAAAGCAGGGGCCATCCAGCCTTTCCCTAAATGGGCAAGAGGCCCGTGAGCACTCTGGGGGCAGAGCACCAGGCACGGAGACAAGGCACCCAGCCAGGAGGGAGAGGGGGAGATTTCCAGCAAGCAATGCAAGGGGAGAGAAACTCCCCACTGGCAACCCCCCAACGAGCAGAAAAACCCTGGGGATGGGCTGAGTTTGGGGTCTAGAACAGGGCAAAGCTCAGCCCCTGAGCTGCCCCCAGGCGTGGGACACAGCCCTTCCTGGGCAGTGGCACAGAGCTGGAGGCTGCTGGGCAATCAGCCCTGACACTCGTGTTTCCAACTGGGCACAGCAGAGTTCAAATGTCCTGAAGGAGCAGAGCTGGCCCTGCTCCTCTGCAGTGACAGCCAGGGCTGGGCTCTCTCTCAGCCCATCTTTTTTGTGCCCATAAACCCCCGTGGCCAAGCCCAGCGGGGGAAGGGGAACAGGACAAATTGTCCATTCCCAGGAGATGTGGTCAGTGCCATCACACCACAGGGAGGGTGTGTTATCTCTTCTGCCATCCCCAGACTGCAGGCACCACTTGCCACCCCATCACTCTCTCCCCCTTTGATGAACTCAGCATTACCGTGCTGACTTTTTTTTATTACTTCATCTTCCCAAGTGCCCATAATAACCACACCAGGCCAGGGAGTATTGGACTTGATGTTCCACCAAAAGAATTAAACTGCCCTCTTTTACGAGAAGTTAAAATAAGGTAGAAACTAAATCTGAAATGTTTTTCCTTATAAAGGAATGACAGGAGGAAAGAGCTGGATGCATTAAGCTTCAGCCTTTCTCGTTCAGCAGGGACTGGCTGTGTCTAAAAACCCAGGGGATGTTGTTATTCCCACACAAGTAATCACAGACAGACCAACACAGCCAGGTTTACCTTGACACAAGGGAATAAACTGCCAGACCTGGGCTCTGTCCTTCAACACCTTCCTTCTCCCCACACCTGTAGAAAAAAAACCCTGCACCACAGAAGCCCTGGGTTGGTTGGTTCAAGAACCAGATGACATTCCTGAGAGACAAATAAAAGTGCCCTGCTGCCTCCTCCCACTGCTGGGGGCCCTGGGGAGCACTCTCCTGCAGAAACAAGAGCCTTGCCTTATCAGCAACACCCTCCTGCAAGAAGGACCTTAACCACTGCAGGGACACCATGTCCACCAGCTCCAGCCACAGGTGTGCACATCCCAGCCAAGGGCATCTCCTCTGCTCTGCTCCACTTCGGGAGGTTCTTTCCAAACAAACCTTCTCCACAGCGCCTGCTTGGAGCTTGGGAAAGCATCTCCTGCCAGCTGGAGGCCAGACAGCAATCCCTGCACTGCAGAGAAGTGCTAACAGCCCAGAGCAGCCCTGGGAACAGCCCAGAGCAGCCCTGGGCACTCACTCAGAGCCTGGTGACCCGAGGCAGGAGCAGGGCTGGGCTGTCCCCGTCGTCACCATCCCCTGCACAGCCCCAGCACTCAGCAAGCTCTGGAAGAGGATGCTCTCGTGCAGCTCTGGTGAGCCAGGCCTCGTGGAAGCAGCCAGAGGCCAATTTGCACAGAAACAGCCAATTAGCTGGAGAAAGAGATGCCCACTTGGTCGCTTGCCAGTCTGGAGACAGATTTAAGACATGTGGGAATTCAACCTCCGGTCCAGATATCACTGTGGCCAAACAGGCCACCTCCTTTACTGGCCTCTGGGAGAGCCTCTGGCAGCACAATAAAAGGAGTATTTAGCAAAGCTACAGACTCTCTTGAAAAAACTGGAGGCCGATGAGGCATTTTGCAGCCAAGCTTCGTATAAACACATTGATAATGCTGTTAGCATGGGGCTGGGAGGAGCGGGGCTGCACAGCAACAGCAGGCCTCTGTCTGCCTCAAGAAAGCCCCTTTCTTGCCATGCACATGTTTAATCCATGATCTGTGCCTGCTGCCAGCCACAGCCATGCCAAAACCTGCTCACCTCATCTGTCTTCTGCAGATCCACGGATCCCAGCGAGGCAGGGCTCGCCCACAAACCCCTCTCTGCTCTGTGCTGTCCTGCTCTGCAGTGAAACCTCCACCCCATTCTCATCAAACTCCATCATACTCCATCAAATTCCATCAAACTCCATCAAACTCCATCCAAGCCCCATCAAAAATATACAGACATCCAATCTGTCTTTGGATGTGGTTGAAAGACAGAGTTATCGTCATGTAGAAGATCAGGAGTGGTGATAAGATGCAAAGAGGTCCTTGTCTTTGGGGTGGGAAGCTTTTCTGGAAGCTCCAGACCGTGTGGAACACCTAGAATTGTGTCTGGCTTGGAATGTTTCTCCCTGGAAGTCCTGGAAGTTTCCTTTGTCATTTGCAGACTTGAGAATGTGAAGACACCCCATCCCCATCCTGAGAACCAGGCAGTGTCCCTCACACACCCCCAGCAATGCCTGTTACTCAGAGGCAGAGTGGCACTCAAACAATTCTCTTCATTTTCCTGAATTAGCCATTAAAAAAGCATTTTGAAGACAGTGGTTTCGTTCTAGGTCTTGCAGGCTGATGGAGAGAAGAGCTGGCAAAACTCAAGGAAGGCTGTCAAAGGAATAAAGCAAAATAAACCCCTCATCTTAGAAGGAAAGAGCCACAGCTTCTGACAAAGGAATAAAGTCCCCTTCCCCCACTGGGCTTGCCCACGGGGGTTTAATGGGCACAAAAAAGATGGGCTGAGAGAGAGCCCAGCCCTGGCTGTCACTGCAAAGGAGCAGGGCCACCTCAGAGTCCAGCACACAGGTGGAGGCCAGTGGTGTGCAGCAGCCCCAGCACCCTCAGGTCAGAGGTGGGGAAAAGCTCCTGTGTGAGCAGCTTTGATGGGGCTCATCTCAAACAAACCCCTGTCGTCTTGACATTTTGTGAGTTTCCTGGGTGCAGGCCTGCTGAGGTTTTTCTTCCCAAGAGAGAGCTCACTTTCTCAGCACAGAATTCTGTAGATATACTGAGCTGTGTTTCCAAGGACACAAGTTAGTGTTTTTCTACCCTGTCTCCCAATGTAAGAGATATAAGTTTTCTTTCTCTCAACCAATGATGTAGAAAACTATTATCACTGAATTGTAAACATTCTAACATTTTCTTATACTGAACATAAAAAAAAAATAAAGAGCTGAGCTCTGTACCTAAGCACATAATAGCCCAAGCCTTCTAAACAATAGAATCACCTTAATAAATCACATTAAACCTTCTGATATTAGAGTCAAAAAGTTCTGTTTCACTCTCGGGCCACAACAATAAACCCTTAGGCAAGAAGACCCATTTCTGTGCCCTGTCATGGAATCATGGAATGGTGAGGGTTGGAAGGGACCTTTGAAGGACATCAAGTCCAACTCTCTGCAACAAACAGGCTGGTCTTCAACTAGACAACGTTGCTCAGAGACCTGCACAGCCCATCCAGGGGACACATCTGTGCCCTGCTGCCTTGCAAGCAGAGAGGCTGGGGGACAATATAGCACCAAAACTCAATGTCACCTCTTGCTCACAGAAACCTTCCTGCCCCCAAGTCCCCTCTGCACCTCTCAGAGAGGGCTGTCCCAGCTCTGTGGGCAGGAAACAGCCACATTAGCCATGGGATCAGAGCATCCTCAGCCTGCTGAGGATTGGGGACACTTGGATTCACCTTTGGTCACGTTGGTGCAGTCCCAGAATAAAGCCTGTGTGCCCATCCCTGGCAGATCTGCCTTGATGTGGCTGTCACTCTGATTTGTGTCGCTCAGCAGCTTTGCTGATTGCTTGAGAAAACGCAGGTTTGTGCAGCTCCTGGTGCTGCCTGCACTGCCTGCAGCCATCTCCCAGTGCAGGGGACACAGACACGAAACCCTGGTCCTGGCACGGGGGAGACAATGACAGCACCAGTCAAACTCCTGGAAATGCACTCGGGAAGACATTCCTGGAGCTCAAAGAAACAGCCCTCTCAGCTCCTGCTGCCAGCCTGCATCCCTCACACCTGCTGGACACCTGCCACCCTCCCAGAGTCATCCCTGTGTCACCACAAACATTTTATTAAAACTACAGAGCAAGCACTTCAGGCACAATGAATATTCATGCCTTCCACAGCGGGGTCCCAGCACAGCACAAGCTCTGCAAAGCCTTCCCTGCCCTCTCACAAAGCACTAAAGCGTGGGAGTTGAACAAGGATCAGTATTATCCACTAAACCACAGGATGAGCTTTGCAGGAACTGGCAGGCTGAATTGTTTCCAGTTGCTAAAGAAGGGAAATAGTCCAGCCCAGTTCTCTCCCAGTGCCAGATGTGTGGAGCATTTGCAGACTTGAGAATGTGAAGACACCCCATCCCCATCCTGAGAACCAGGCAGTGTCCCTCACACACCCCCAGCAATGCCTGTTACTCAGAGGCAGAGTGGCACTCTCAAACAATTCTCCATTTTCCTGAATTAGCCATTAAAAAAGCATTTTGAAGACAGTGGTTTCGTTCTAGGTCTTGCAGGCTGATGGAAAGAAGAGCTGGCAAAACTCAAGGAAGGCTGTCAAAGGAATAAAGCAAAATAAACCCCTCATCTTAGAAGGAAACAGCCACAGCTTCTGACAAAAGAATAAAGTAAAATAAATTCCTCATCTTATAAGGAATCAGCCACAGGCTGCCCACAGTGTGACACAGCCAGGGCTTTGCCTGGGGAAGGCTGACTGGAGTTCACGTTATGCAACACAAGGATGGTTACTGGGGATGAACTGGGCATCTTCCAGGGAGAAACATCCCAAGCCAGACACAATTCTAGGTGTTCCACACGGTCTGGAGCTTCCAGAAAAGCTTCCCACCCCAAAGACAAGGACCTCTTTGCATCTTATCACCACTCCTGATCTTCTACGTGATGATAACTCTGTCTTTCAACCACATCCAAAGACAGACTGGATGTCTGTATATTTCCTCTATCACAAGGGCTCCCCCAGCCCATACCAGTCACACAAGGGTGAATTTCCAGACCCAGCAGATGTTCAGCATTTACAGGATATCCTTGGCCTGCATTTCCCTTTGGTGTGTCTCCTGAGGGAGCTGTGCAGCTCTCCTGGAGCAGCACTGGAAGACCCCACAGGAACAGCCATCAAACTACCCAGACCTCAGCTTTGAGGACAACAAAATCTTCCAGCCTGGCACTGAAAGGGCCCCTCTGTGTGTTAACTGAGCCTTTGCTTCCTTTGCCTCTGACCCTCACACCCAGAGCTGGGAGCTCCTCACAGCCAAGCCCACTCACAGTGAGCGCTGCCTCAGCTCGAGAGCCAAGCAAACCCCTGTGGATTGCAGCCTGCTGCTGCATGTGCTGCCAGAAAGGCACAGAGTGTCAGAAATCACCCAAAAGGCCAGGCCCTGTCACAAATGATCCAGATTTATTGCTACTCTCCTTCCCTAAGGGACTTGGAAATCTCAGAGTGCCCTGGCTTCAGGGCAAGCCCGTCAACTGCAGCTCCTCAAAGCCCACGTCCTGCTGCTCCACTTCCCTGCTCCACCCAGCCCCAGAAGCTCCCAGAGGTGTGGCATCCTCCTTTGCCTGCCAGCTCAGAGATAAACCTCCCCTCCTACGCCTTCCTTGGGAGAAAAACCTGATTGTGGTGGAGCGGGAGTGCAGCATCCCGAACCGCTGGGCAGTCACATCTGCAGGGGGGCACAGGCAAGGCACAGGGAGGTGACAGACTCAGGTGGAGCCCCACAAGGAGATCCAAACTCCTGAACATGACCCTGCTGGCCTTCCCTTGTGTGTGGATCAGCTCCAACATCTCCAGCAGCAGCGGGCACTGGGATGGCCCGAAGCCACCTCACACCCCACACTCTGTGGCCTTGCTCTGCCCAGCGTGGTCCCCATCCCTCCCCAACCTCAGAGAGCTGCCAAAGCTTCTGGGGCAGCTCTGCCTCTTGCAAGAGACTGTCAGCAGTTTGCAGACTGCATGTCCCAGCCTCATATATAAAGAAGGATGTTTATGTAACCCTGGGGACTGCCCGGGAATACGCGTTCAGCTGCGGGAGCTGGTGGAGCTCCGACAGCCACGTCAGCCCAGATCTCTGCCCTTAACCCATAATAATAATAAAAGGGCAGCTTCCTATTTAATGGAAAATAGCAAAGTCCTTGCAATGCAAGATGTTCTTGTTCACAGCAGATGCAGCTGATGAGCACAGTATTAAATCCAAGTGGCCACTTCCAGCGCTTCCTGAGAGAGAGCAGCTCCCCACAGAGCCAATTCTGCATCTCTGCTGGAAAACACCAGGTTTGTTCATTGTTATTAGTTTCTCTTCATTGTTTTTTCAAAGCCAGTTTCTTTTCCAAGCCAGTAACAGGACTGAAAACCAGCCTGGCTTTATTGCTGAAGTCCATGCAATACCAGTGAGAGGGCTATGAAGGGAATGTTTTTGATGGGTTGTTTTGATGATGGATCTGACATACCTGCTTGGAAAAGGAAAATCTCATTTGTGTGCAGCAGTCTGCCTTGGAAAGCAGCTTTACAAATATTGGCAGCTCCTGATGTTAATTAACTTCCCTAACAATGAGAAAAGTACTAAAAGCATCCAAAAGGGAATGAAGAGCAAGTCAAGCACCTGGGAGTCAACATCTAAAGAACCTGGAGGGAAACATGTGAGAGTCACTGGGAGCTGAGAACCTTGGACAGGCAGGGGTGGGAACGGCAGGGTTTCAGATCGAGGTGATGCCTCCATGCCTCATCTTCACCATCTTCACACAGATTAACACACTCTACACATCCCCAGACTCTGCTGACCTCCACAGTTCAATGCAATTCCTACTTAAGCAGAGAAAGAAGCGTGAGAGACAGTTCAATTAACTCAAACAGCTTCTCCCAGATGGCCAGAGGCAATCAGGGACCAGTCCTGCTTCTGCTGGTCCTTCCCAGCTGCACAAAGATTGTGCATCACCACCTGAAGGGATGCAGGGGGAAGCAGCAACCTGAATTTCAACTCAAAACACAACATGAACTTCTGCCAAAGTTCAGGCAACCTCTGCCCCCTGAAGCTATCCTTGGGTTCACGCTGGATTTGAAGCCAGCACGGTGGAGTTTGACAGGAAAAGCTGACACTTCAGATGCACTCGTATGTCAACGGCTACAACTTTTAACTTCATGGGGAAATCTGTCAGCAGAATGTCCTGTCACAGCCAAGGTGCCTTTGAACAGTGTGTCCAACACAGAACCGGATTTCCCATGATTTATGTTGGGCAATGTTCACTGCTGCCAGGGCACAGAGGGGCTCCCAGCAGAAAGAGGGCACTGACAGCCACCAAAACAACCTGCAGCCTTGTACGAGAGGGAGCTGGCAAAGAAAAGGAGTAGATGCTTGGCTTTGATGGATAATTAGTGCTGTAGGGTGAATCCTTCAATGCAGAAAAATGGGTGCCCTGCTGTTGGCCCCTTGTTTGGATTCACATCTCTCTCTGAGAACAAGCAGCAAAATAAACCTTTTCTTGTAATCACAGAATGACAAAATGGTTTGTGTTGAAGGGACCTTAAAGATAATCTTGTTTCAGCCCCTCTGCCATGGGCAGGGACACCTTCCACTATCCCAACCCCTGTCCAACCTGGCCTTGGACACTTGTAGGGATGGAGCACACACAGGGTCTGGTAGAGGAGCAAATCTTGGCTGAGCAGGCAAACCTGAGCTTTACCAGAGCCAGAGCAGGGCTCAGGTCTCTGCTGGCCTGCACTGGGAAACTCCACACAGAGAGAGGAGAGGGAGGAAGGCAAGGAGCCAAGAGAGGGAGAGCTCAGGCTGAGACCCCACCCTTGCTGCTCAGAGCCCCTGGTACCCCTCCTGCTGCCTCTGAGACCCTTTTCTCCAAAACACCTTTTCTTCCTGCAGCACTTGTGTGATTCCTACAGCTCTCTGGCAGCCTTTCAGCCCCCACAACCAAACCAGCTCTGCATCACCTACTGTCAAATATCCCCTTTCTCTTACCCCTTGTGCCTCTGGCTGTTACCTTCTGCCCCTGTGCAGGGCAAGATAAAGTTTCCTCTCCAGCTGCAGACAAAGGGCCACTCTGTGAGCAGTCTGGAGATGAAGACAGAGCTGTGGAGCTGTGACAGAGGTGAGTAGAGGACACCAGAGGTGGGTCTTACCCAATCTGGGGATCAGCCATGAGATGACTGTGGAGCACCCCAGCACAGCCCTGGTGCACAGGGTACCCACAGCAAGACAAGACCAGTGCCACGACACAACCTCTTGTTGCTCATTTTGGAGCAAGGCCAGGAGCAGGATCCAAACCACACAGCTCCATCAGGGCTCAGGGCACCACGTGAGATTCAGAAACATCCCCCATGGCCTCACAGCACAGCCAGCACAGCCCCTGCACAGAGCCCAGTACCACCAGTAACACCAGTGACTGCAACTAACTGCAAAGGGGAGAGACAACCTGCACTTCAACAGGCTTCCCCAGTGGGTGTCTCAGGGGCTGAAGAGGCACGAGAACAGGATCCAGGACAGCCCCTCTGGATGGAAACACCGCCTGCAGCACTCAGCTGTGCTGCAGAGGGGAGTGGGGAGGGAAGGGTTTCCTGGTCCGTGGCCAACACTGCTGTTTATGGAGGATATGCCTTCCCCAGGGTGTGTTTCAACAGAGAGCACGAGACTCACAATTTCATAGTTCACTTTCCCTCTCCACCCACGGGGAACTTTTCATATTTTCTGGAAAAAAAAAAAAAAAAAAACCACCCCAAAACAACCAACAGCTTGCCAACCTCTCAGGCTCCCTTCCCTGAGGAGCAGCTGTCAATACAGAGATCAACCAGGGCTTTTCAGGCAGCTAAAGTCAGGTCTGACCAGTTCTCCACTTGAATGGATCAAAGAATGCAAGAAAGGGGAGAACTGGGAAATATTTCAGGTGCTGAAGCCCTCGCCATGGCCCAACAGCTTATCTGCTCTCAAGGTTGCCTACTTTGCTTCTATCTCGATAAATCTGTGAACAATTAAACACAAACCCTCTTGGTGAGTGTTCCTGGAGTGGCAGCTCCAGCCTTGTCACTCAACAGAGCCAAGAAAAGCCACAGGGGGAAGGAAAACAATTAAGCAAAACGAAATGTTTCTGTGTTGGGGAGGGAGAACTGGGGGAAATGGTAGGGCCTCTACAGGATCATCCTCACTTCCAGGAGAAGAGAGGGCAAAGTTTAAACACCAGCAGAAAACAGCAGGGAAGGGATGACCAGGTTCATGCACTCTTCCATCTCCCCAGGGAACAGAGGAGATGGCTCTTGCTGACGAGAGGGGCAGGCAGGGACACATCAGCCAGGGCTGAGTGGTGCTGTGGCTGTGAACGTGGCCCTGGCAGCACCAGCATCTCTCCAGGGGAAGTTCTGCCTGTGCCAGCCACGCCTTCAACGCCTGAGGATGGACACGGCCAGCAGAGAATAAATCCCATGCTCCTGCTCTTTGGCCCACACCCCCCAGCAGAGACAGATCCAGTGGGAACAAGTCGTGTCTCCAGCCTGATGTCCACCCACAGCCCAGCCCCACATCCCAAATCAGCACCAGCCACTGCCCACAGCCCGGAGGGAGCCTCATCCCAGCCCTGCGGGGGGGTGCTGACACATCCAAGGGTCAAATTCCCAGCTTTATCACCACAAACCCCTCGCAGCTGCCTAGCAGCAGATCCTGAAGTGCCAAGGAAAAGCGGAAAGCATCCACCTCATTTTCCATCTAGGAAGTGAGAGCACACGTGTTAAAGGATTTACGCAAGGGCACGGAGCGATTCGGTGGAAGAGCAGGAAGAGAACTCGGACAGCCCCGCTTTAAAGTGCCACGAGATCGTCCCCTCCTGCTGCTGCTGAAATCCTGACTCACCAGTGAATAACAGCTGTGCCAAAAAGCACATCTGTGCAGGAGAGGGGAACTCCGAGGCTTTTAGGAGAGGGGCACCCCTGTGCTTTGAGCACTGTTGTGATAAACATTGTCCATTTTCCTGAATAAAACCCCTCCCTATAAGGACACAAATCAGAATTGAGTGTGCTCAGTTCTAAACCTCAGCAGTTATCTGCTTTTTACAGCCAGACACAACCTTTCAGAGTCAGAATTGAGTGTGCTCAGTTCTAAACCTCAGCAGTTATCTGCTTTTTACAGCCAGACACAACCTTTCAGAGTCAGAATTGAGTGTGCTCAGTTCTAAACCTCAGCAGTTATCTGCTTTTTACAGCCAGACACAACCTTTCAGAGGTGAAATCCAAGTGGACACCTAGAGGGTGAAGGGACATCCCTGGGACGGGGGAGAAGCGATGCAGAAATGGGCAGGGGGAGGCTGGAGCGGGGATTGCGGGCAACCCTCGCAGCTCCCCGGGGGCTGGGCAGGGAAGGTGGCAGTGGCCACCTCATCCCTGTCCCCAGGGGTGAGCCAGGAGCACCGACAGCCCCCAGGGCGCCACACCCGCGCATCCCTGTCCCGCACTCGGGACCCGTGTCCCACCGGCTGTCGCCCCCGCCTGGCCCCTGGCACCCCGGTCCCAGCCCCGGCACATCCCTGGGGATGGCCATGAGTCACACGAGTGACACTCGTGAGTCAAAGGGATGACGGCCAAAGCCTCCGGGGATGCTGACACATCCGCCCTTCGCGGTGGCCGGGACTCCTGCAGGGCAGGGTGACCCTGATGCCCTGGAACGGCCACCTAGAACAGAGGCTAGCCAGAGTTCAGAGAATAAAGTGGGTGTTTATTAAAGGCCTCCAACAGATACACGTTTGGCAGCCAAAAGCCTTACAGAGGCTACACCCAGGATGGACAATGGTCACGAGCTTTTCAGACAGAAATATGTTTGGTCTATTTACATATCACAGGTTAATTCTCCAATTACAGCTTCAGGTAATGAAGTCACATTCCCCCATTTTGTTCCTCCCCAATTCACTTTTGTTTATACTTTTTGGGGCCTGAGGCTGTGATGGTGACCTCGGTTCTCAGGCCTGGAAGGATCATTTTGTCTGACCAAACTGTGAAGAGAGCTTACTAACACTCTGTATGGAGTTCAGAGTTATACCCTAATGCAGTACGGGATCTGAAACATATAAAATCTAAAACCTTAAGGCATCAACCCCAGAGAGTCAGCCCAGGGATCTCAGTCACCTGAGATGGGACAGATTTCCTAGAGGCATCCCAGTGGGTAGTGGAGCCAACCAAGGTGTTTCTCATGCAGGGATTCCCCCCGCCAAGCATGTGCTAAAAAAGCAGCCAGAAGTTTCAGGATGTTATTTACAGGGTATAGGTTTGAAAAGGTCAGCTGAAGCAGCAGGAAAAGCCTCTTTGCACTCCTTTACACGTGGTGTAGTCAAGGAAACAGGTCTCTGGGCTGGAAAATGGCAGATCTGAGGCAGATCTATTTGTCCTGCACAGCCCCAGGTGATCGACTCTTCACAAGTCACCTTGTAAAGCCAGGACCTTGCCTCCAGCTACACTGACAGCAATCATCACCCAAACCCTCTGAGCAGAGCTGGGGTCCCTGCAGCAGTGTCACAGCAACAGCAGTGACAGAGATCCACACACAACACCCGTGGGCAGCACAGCAGCACCGTGGGCTGGATGAGCCTCCCCAGCCCCGATTCCCCCCAGGTCAGGGCAGCATGTTAGAGATGAGTAATGAGATGGTTGGCTCTCACAATTAAGGGGTGAACATTAGATGCATGTTAAGAGACGTTTTGTAGATGAATATTATGTTATTGCAATGTGTTCCCCCCCCCAGCATTGTTATCAGGGGATGGTTTTGGTACTCCGGGCATGTGGGGAGGTTTTCTTGTTATTGTGGCAACACCTGACATCCTATCAAGATGTAAGAAAGTGATTTCCACCACTGGACAGCAAGGAAGGAGTCGACTGACAAGACTCTAGGAGGTATAAAAGGTGGAGCATCCATTTCAAAGACGAGCACGTGGCTGACGGTCACAGGAGTTCCCAGCACTGTAATTTTTTCCTTATTTAGTCCTTTTGTTGTGTTTTTTTGGTTAAGGTTTAATAAACCTTTAAAATTTTAAAAAGTGAGCAGTCGTTTCTCACAAGTACAATGCTTTGCATTTCCAGCACCACTCAGATGAGAAGGTCTGGAAAGTTCCTTGCTTACAGCCTGGGCAGAACCAGGGACCAGCAGCTACAGCAGCTCACGGGCCAGGCAGCTCCAGGAGCTCCTGAGGAAGGTGCAGAGATACAGACCCTCACACAGGACCCTGCTGCTCCCCAACCTCAAACAGAGCCTGCTCAAACCTAAAGTCCACGCCAGAAACTCAGAAGCACCAAAACACAGGGACTTCATGACTTGCTGTAGCTCACACAAAGTCAGCAGCACAGGGACAAAATCCCAGACCTAGGCACCAAAACCAGCCTTACCCGCACCAAGATGTGTCTGCCCAACACAGCTGTTACCTGCAGGTCTTTTTCCTTCCTTCTTTTTCTCCCAGCTGAAGCAGAAACTGTCCCTGGACTCAAATCCTGGCTTCAGGTCCTGATCCAAGCTGCCCAGCCTGCAGCTTCACACCCCTCAGCTCCCCAGGAGCTGCTTTTCAGCTCCATGGGTGTCCTTTCAAACAAGCCTTCCTGCCAGCTCAGGATTTTAACTCTCCATCTGCCCCCCTACACCACCCAGATGGATTCAAACACAAAATTACCCCTGACAGAGGCTCTGGCTTCATCAGAGCTGCTTCAGCCAACGGGGGCCACTCCATCCTGTGTGTGCTGGGCAGGTTTTGGTGCTCCCTGGCACTGCCAGGGATCAGGCACCCAGAAAAAAACCCAGAAAACACCCAGCACCCACCAAGCACACGCCCCTGCCTCCCAAACCCCTCATGTCAGCTTCTCTTCTTATCAGCAAGGCCTGTGACACCAAGGCCCCTCCACCACCATGAGCAAGACGTGGAAGCACAAAACCCTGGAAAGAAAAAAGCATCTGAAACAAATAAAGAGCCCACATCCTGCAGCCTTGGGAAGGAAAGGAGAAAGTGCTCCATGCAGGCAGGCAGTGCCAGCTGGCAGGGGGTGGGCTGCTGGCACCAACAGATGCTGGCCCAGGTTGGGAAGCTGTGGAGAGAGAACCCAGCTTTGGGGGAGTCAGGGAGAGTAATTTCAGAATGTAAGGACCAATTTCTTCCTTAGCAGCCACACCAGAGGGTGCCCACACCTCTGTGCTTTGACCCAATGGGACTCTGAAAAAAATCAGACAACAGAAGCACCAAATTATGAGTATTTGTCTGCTTCAATGTGCCAGAGACCAAACTTGGGTTGTCTTGATAACATGGTTTAATTTTCCAGACCTAGCAGGCAGCAGTGAAATGCAAACCCACCATTATTTCCACAGCCTTGAGTTACATCATGACCAAAGCTGCAACCTGGAAATGCTGCAGAGCTAATGGCAGGCTCCCCTCAAACCCTGCATCGAGCACTCACACTGACCCCCTGCCAAACTGGCTCCACTGGAAACCAGAATTTGCTTCAAGGCCAACTGCTTTAGTTTATAAGGTAGCTGGTAATGATGTAATCACAAAATTAATGAAGATCTGTTTATGCAGCACTGACTACACATGGGAAAAAATCTTCATTTTGATACAAGAAAGACTTTTTTACAGGGAGAACAATCAGTCACTGGAACAAGCTCCCCAGGGACATGGTAGAGTCCCACTGCTAGAGGTTTTCAGGATGTAATTGAGCACTGTGCTAGATTATCTCATTTAGGCTCCCTTTCCCACAGAAGGCTGGGCCAGGTGATCTTTTGGCATTCTTTCCAACCTGGGCTGTCATTCCACGAAAAAAAATACACTCTCAGATTTATTGTGTGATTATTTCCTTGTAAAACTAATGCATTTTATTCACCTGTAAACCCCTGCCCATTCTCCCCCCAAGCCACAATCCAGAGCTGTTTATAAGTCTCTAACAACACTCTTGGCATCAGCAACCCAAAACTCTGTTAAACCTCACACTGAAGGGCTATTTCACTTCACCTGCACTCAAACAGCAGCTCCATCCTGCAGCACAGGCTCACAGTTGTCCCATGGCAGGGAAGCAACACCTGGGTACAGAATAAATCAATTTAACCTCAGCAGCCTAAAGTGCTGGAGGACAGGGAGGGCCATATCCTGCTCAGGGGAAATTGAGTTTTCAGTGTTGGTGCTTAGGAAGGCAGAAGCTGCCCTTGTAAACAGACACTGCTGGGAAGAAGCAATGGATTGAGCCCAATAAACTTCTTTAAAATGCATTAAGATCCATGGATATTGGTTAAGCACACACATAAAGGACGCTGTCTCCATCAGCTGTCCAGAGCAGCCACCAAGCACTCATAGCCCACGTGGAACAGCTCCAGATCCCACTCACAACCCTGT
Organism: Leptocoma aspasia; assembly: GCA_013399835.1. NCBI lineage: Eukaryota > Metazoa > Chordata > Aves > Passeriformes > Nectariniidae > Leptocoma > Leptocoma aspasia. The sequence continues at coordinate 23,303 of VXAX01004671.1, forward strand.
TTTAGGGACTCTCCTCACTGCAGTGTCAGAACAGCTCCGAGTTCCCAGCTGCAATTCTGCAACCCCTTCACTGCCAGGGAGCTTCAGCAGAGACCCAAACACCAGATCCTCACCCAAAATCAAAGGGGGAATGGCAGCACAAACATCCTTTCCTGAGGACTTACAGAACACCAGGGGCAGAGCAAGAAAGTTTCCCTACATTTTCTCAGGCACAAGACTGATGCTAACATGGGGATGCCACGGAGCCCTGAGCCCAACACAGCACTCACAGCACGAGGCATCCACTGCTCTCTAACAAACCCCTCTGTCCACGAGTCACAGCTGCATGGAAAAGCCAACAGGACACAGATATTGTGCTTCTGAGCTCATTAAGGCAACACAAGACATGTGTTGACCCAGACATACTTCCCTAGCTACGTACTTGCTTCTACTCAGCATTATGGTATGCTGGACCTTGGAAGAGCCCTGACTTGCATGAGAAATGTCCTCCCTCACCCCAGCAGCATGGGAATCGCCTTGCTGGGAGGCTCCAAGTCATCCAGCAGAGTAAAAATCTGCAAAGGAGCTCCAGCCCTGGGCTTGGCCGAGTTCAGCAGAGCGGTGTCGAGGAGCGTTACCTGCTCTGTCAGGCCAGAGATGAGTTGTGCCCCACAGAGGGACCATATTTAATGGAGATGAGCAGAATTTCCAGCAGATTTAAGAGCACACATCAGGAAATGGATAATGCTTCATACCTTGACATGCCTCAGACAACTGGGGGAATGCGTGGCCAGGCGGGAGCGGCAGCCAAAGGGCTGGGAGGAGCACGGAGCTCTCTGCAAACACAGCACCTGCAGAGGCAGCTCCAGAGCCCCAAAAAACCCTGAGAGACCCCCTGCTCACTGAGACAGAACCTGCAGCCACAAGAGGTTGCTACAGAACATGTAGGGTGAAGTACAGTGATTTTTACAGGGCACTGCAGCAAGAGATGGCCCAGCACCAGGCAGGGACACGAGCAGGGGGACACTGACAGCAGACACAGGGCTCAGGACACACGGGAAGGTGTCCCTGAGTGCCAGGGCAGGGTGAGTGCAGTGGGATCTGACAGGAGGTGGAACCATGCAGACTGTAAATGCACAGCCTGGTGTCCCAGGTGTGGGGTGCTGCAAGCCAGAGGAAAAAGGAAAACGTCTGGCAAATAAGGTGCATGGCTGTGAGAAGCCACTAAAAAGAGACATGTCAGGCTTTTATCTGCCATTTCCCAGGAGTAACAGGGACATCAAGAAACCTGAGACAGGAAAGAGAGCTGAAGTCATCAGAAGCAACCTCAACTCCTCTGCCCCGACACACACCTTTAGAAGATTAACTTTTATTTTAAAAAATGAAGGAACAAGTACATCCCCTCACAACTCCAGCAATCACAAACAGCACCCCTGCTTTCCTTTCCTCTTTCTCAGTCCAGGCATGGGTGCTTCCCAGGAAGCTCTGAGAATATTAAAGACGTTTTGTTGTGACCACCCAGCCCCTGCAAACCACACAGTGTAATCAGGAGCTGTGTCCCTGCTGCTCAGGATGATGGATAAAACCATATCAAACTAAGAATATTGCACATAAACATGCCTGTGGTGGATGTAACTGAAAGGTTCACAGTGATCACCACTGGGTTAATGAGCCCTTTATCTTCTTTCTATGCACCTCCAGCCCCCATGCCTGGCTCTGCCTAACACACGCCACTCACTGCAGTCAGGTGTTATGATAACATATTCATCATCATCTGTAAACTCTTAAAATGAGCTTTCCCAGTGCAATTTCAAAGGTGACATGAATCATTTCAGTGGGAGATCAGACATCCTGTCCCATCACGGCTGCACCCATCCTCTCACCCCACCAGGGCAGTAACCAAACCCTCTCTGCTCAGGGAGCTGCAGACCCTTCCTTTTCTTTGAAGAAGAGGCAAGAGGCCCCGCGGCACTAACAATTAAAGCTTTGTAGAGAGATCTGAGCCAGTCAAAGGGACCGGCCGCTAGGGAAAGACAGGAGAGCCATCTCCAGGCCACTGCCACCAGCACAACCTGGCACGGAGGGACAGAGCCCAGAGCACAGGTCCCAGCCCCAAAACCAGAGCAGAGGCATGCCTGGAAACAAATCCATTTAGAGCTAGTGCTTTTCATGCTTCCATAGCTTTCAGAAATGTGTGAGAAATGAGCTAATTGGGTGAGAAGAGACAAACAGGTTCTGTGAGATGCTGTTTCTTCTGCCAGCACCCACAGGCGTCACCTGAGACTGGCACCTTGTTACAGAGCAGGGAGCCCCTCGCTGCCCCACAGCTGGCAGTGAGCCTGGCACAGACCTGCAGCCTCACCTTGCACCTTCCATGCCTTCCCCTGAAGCTCAAGGTGTTTGTCATCCCCTGGGTCAGGGACAGGGCTCTGGGAGGAACGCCCGAGCTCTCCCTGGGCAGAGGACACCCCAGGGGACATGCCCAGCCCAGCAGCTGTGGGAAAACAGACCTCAAAGAAGAGGCCAGGCCCAGCTCCCACCCACCCTGGAGTGCCCTCATCCCATCCAGCAGCCCCACACTCAGCTCAGGAGTCAGCTCTTCCCACCCACAGGGCTAATTAAAAGCATGTTTAGGGCCAGAGCAGTGACTGGGGCATGGCCCCCAGCGTGGCACGGATCTGCTTTCATCCAAATCATCTCTCAGTTAGTCACCAAAGGCAGCCCAGCCGTCCTGCTGGCTGTGACTGAGCTCTGCTCCCTGCTCCCCTCCTCCACCAGAGCCCACGGCCCCACGGCAACCTCAGAGAACTTCAGCTGGACCAGGGTGAGCTGAGCAGCTCTCCCTGTGCACCCACGCTGGGCCATGGATCTGGGAGTCAACAGCACAGCCTGGTGCTATCAGAATCACAGAACCACTTAGGTTGGAAAAGACACCTAAAATCATCGATTCCGACCATTATTTGTCACTTCTGTGCCCAGAATCTCTTCAAGAACAGTTTTGTCACACCTGGTTTATCATTCCCTCCACTGCCCCAGCTGAGCAGCTTTCCCTGTGCTGACCCCTTCAAGCAGGGACCTGTGGAGCAGATCAGAGACCAGACCTTCAGGCCATCTATTTCCCCACCCCATATTTCATGCCAAAGTCACGCATCACAAACACCACTAGGATGGTCTGCACGTTTCCAGGGTCCCACACAGCATCTGAGTGAGGTCAGAGAGGTTGTGTTCATCATCCTGGCAACCTCCCCAGGTGAAGGCACACACCCCATTTGTGTGCCACCGGGCACAGCCACGTGCCCTCCCTGCATCCCTGCCCACATCTGAGCCACCCATGGAAAAGCCAGTTCCAGGTCAGTGAAACACAGATGCACTTGGACATCGTTTTGCAAATATTGCTCCAGGGCATCAGCAAGAGCTCCTGCACCTTTGCACAAAGATGCTCTGGGGTCTTCCTGCCTGCAGGGTCCCTGTGTGCTGCAGGCCCTGGTGGCAGTGACAGCCAGCCCGGGCACCAGGGCTCTGTGCTCCCTGCACAGTGGACAGCCTGAGGGCTCAGAGATCCCACCTTTGGTGCCCCTTCAGAACAAAAAGCCCTGGCTCATGCCACCAGGGAGTCCCCTTTCTCCCCAGCGACCCCTTGCAGAGCTGCCCAGCACCTCTGTGAGGAGGAAGCGGACCCAGCACTGCACCACGGATGGGATCAAACCCCCCTGTGACCCCTCCTGTCCCGCATGTCCCTGCCCGGTGGCACAGGCTCTCCCGGGCTGCTGACACACTCTGGGTTACAGGCAGCTCTCAGGAATGCTTTGAAGTGGCTCAGAGCAGAGGAGAAAGCAGGAGAGATGGACAGAGGGATGAGAAGGTGCCACCCGCGCTCTGAAGAGGCGGTGGGGAGTGCAGGATGCTCCTGCACGTAAATCCTTATCCAGGGGCACCGGGTGCTCTAAGCACATCCCCTGGATGTGGCTCTGGAAGAGGCCAGCCGTGGCAGCAGCTTTCCCTGGCCACAGCCTCGCTCCACCCTGGCTTGAGCGCTTCCTCTCGCCGCTGTGATTTCCCTCCCAGCGCCGATGCCCGGCTGGGAACGCCCAGGACAAGCGGCCTGGTGCCGCAGGAGGGACAGCCGAGTGTGCCCTGGGGGAGGAGGGACAGCCACCCGATCTGCCAGCTGGGGCACAGACACCCCCTCCCTCAGCTTCCCCGGCTCATCCTGTCACTCTGCTCACGCACACACAGAGGGGGACACCACGCAGCCTGTCCCTGTCCCCAGAAACAGCCACGGCCACCCCCAGCAGCTCCAGCGAGCTGGGAGCAGTTCTTGGAAGCGCTCAGACATGCACCGCTGGGCGGGAATTGCGGGGAAACCGGGGAATTAAATGGAGTTATTCATCGCTCTGCCTGCCCCCCTCCAGCCTCTCCCCCCAGCAAGGTGAAGCTCCAGCATAAAGCAGGGACCAGCCCTGCAGCACGCAGGCAGCTCCTGCCCAGCCGGGAGGGATGGGAGGGCAAAAACCCGGGGAAGATACTTTGGCAAGCAGGAAAAGCTCCGCCACAGCACACACACACACACACACACACAGAGCCGGGAGCCAACCTTCGGAGCAGAACCGCGTCTCCATGCCAAGAGCTCGGCGCTTTTCCTCCCTCTCCCCGGCTCGCAGCTCTGAGCTAACAGGCTCAGCATTCATCCCCCCGCGCCGTGCGGCACATGGGATCGAGGGGGGGAGAGGGGCACTCAAATGAAATCCAGACCTAGCAAGCAGTTTCTTCTTCCCCTCTGCTTCCCCCCTTCGCCCCCCTCCCGGCTTCTGCTGGAATCACCGTCTGTCTCCAGGGCTCAGGAGGATGGGAAAAAAAAAAAAAAAAGGGGGGG
>VXAX01004671.1:28171-44906 GCA_013399835.1 Leptocoma aspasia
GGGGGGAAAAAAAAAAAGAAACGCAGAAGGGAAGCATTGCAGGGAAAAAAAAAAAAAAAAGGAAATAAATAAAGGAATCGTCTGAAATCCACCCGGAGCAGGGCTGTTCGTCTCCTCAAAGTACAGAAGCTGCTGGAAAGGTAGGAGGGCAGGGGCAGAATATAACACATTAAAAGATCAATAGCCTACCTGAAATCCGGTCCCTCTCCATTACTACGGGATATATTTAGCATCCGCGTGTCACGGCCGTCCCTTTTTTCGGTGGCGTCCCCTTCTTTCCTCCACTCTCCCTCCCTCCTTGCTTTGCCTCCTCCTCCTCCTCTTCCAAAAAAAGCTCTTTGTCTGGTCTAATTTCTTCAATCTGTTGCAATCATGAATGCATCCAAATTACCACATTTCCATGTGCTGATCATATGTTTGTGCTCCAAACTGAAGTAGCTTTGTCTCTTTGAAATGAAAAAGAAGAGTAAGAGAGAAAGAGAAAGGAGGAAGAAGAAAGGAAAAGGGGGTACATGACCCGAAAAATCCTGTAACTCCCTGAAATACTCCACCAGGCGCAGGAAAACTGGAAATCCCGAGTCCTCTGTAAAACAGTCTTAAAGCTACAGCATGCGAGTGTCCAGGGGAACGCTCCAGCCTCCACAGCTCCCTCTTAATATCCACCAGGAGATGCTTAAGGAACTTGGCTCCTCGCAATAACAGAGCGAACAACTCATCCAGCTTCTCAAATCTCTCCCCACTTCCCCAGTCTTATTTTCCTGCTATTTCCTCTATCCCCTCCTCCTTCCTTGGCTCCAGCATTTTAAAGGAGCGCAGATCCTGCACGCTCCCCCCGCCCTTTTTGCCAGGTCTGAAGTTTCGATTCATGCATAAACTATTGGGCTGATGAAGGCTGACTTCATTCCAAGCTCAGCATCACGGGTTGCTGCTGCTGCTGCCCGGCGGGACCCGAGTCCGGCACGCGTTCCCTGGTCCTGGTTCCCTTCCCCGCCGGCCCTGGCACCGCTTCTCCCTCCTCCCCACGGCAAGGCAGCGAGCAGCAGGATTTGCGAGCCTGCCAGAAGCGATAGTGAAAGTCTGAGCCCCGGGCAGGAGCTCTCGGTCCTCTGCCCGGTGTCGCGGCGGAGCTGAGGTGGGATTTGAGAGCGGTTTTCGCTCGCTGAGATGCCCGGGCAGGGCGCGGGGCAGCAGGGGGAGCAGAGCAGCCCTGCGGAGCCCGGTGCCCGCTGCTCCTGTGCCCGCGGGATGCAGGGATGCGCGGCTGCAAAGATGGGCTGGCCCTCGCGGAAACTTCCACTTGGCCGCCGGCCCGGGCAGGCAGCGGGACACGGCGTTAGCAGCTCCGGCGGGGGCTGCCCGCTGCCCAAACACCCTGCACGGCCCTCCCGAGCCACCCGACACCGATTCCTATCGATAATCACCCAGCCAGGTGCAAGGGCACAGCCTCCATCCCCAGAGCCGGCAAAGACATCGCTCAACCCCCATGCCAAGGCAATGCTGGGAGGGAAGGCACAGCTGTTGCAGAGGCCAGGTGTGCTGACAGCACCCTTGTGTGATCTGCATGCTCCAAGGGACAGATCTTTTGCCCCAAAAAAGCTCACAAGTTCACAGGGGAAAACCCAAGTGTGACAGCTGTGACACAGCCTGGCATTGCTCTCACGCCATGGGCAGAAGGACAGGTTAAACCTTGGAGGTTTATTCATCCAGCTTCAACCCAGCTGGATGAATAAACCTCCAAGGAAAGACTCCAGGCACTACTGCCGAAACCTTTGGGCAGCCTGGCCTTACATCACACCACTTTCCAGCAGTGAGGATTTGTCCCGTTCAGCAGCCAGTGCGGTATCAGTGTCCCCAAATCAGAGGGGGGAAGCACAGGCAGCACCCAGCTGTGGGGCCAGCCCAGCCCCCCGGGCAGCAGCGAGCCCTGAACCCCCCAGCAGGCAGCAGGAGCCGGGGGGAAGCAGCCCCAGCACAGCCCAGTCCTTCGGGAAGTTTCTCTCCAGTGTCTCTCTCTCCCCCAGCATGTTATTCCTGGGCAGAGGAGTTTAGATTCCTTCCCAAATCCTGCTCATTCACTGTTTGCTAGCAGAGCTCTGCATGTTCCTGCTGCCAGAGCCTGTTGCATGAACATATTATAAGTTTCTCTGCATGCAGGCCTGCAGAACAATCTTCCCATGGGAAAGCATCTTTTTACTGTCTTTTAGTCTGTATAAATTTCTATAAACAAATCTCTGAGCTGTGTTCAAGGACACAGGCGGTTTCTCTGCCTGTCTCCTGATATAGGAGATGGGGGTTTTCTTTCTTTCTACCTATGAGGTGAAATGTTGTTATCTCTGATTGTGTAAGCTATTCTGGCATTCTTTGGACGGAGCTTGAAGCAGGAGCTTTGGATGCTCCGGACTGGGCAGATAATAGCCCAAATCCTTTGAAGTCATGTTAATAAATCATATTTAGCCTTCTGATGTTATTGTCAAGAGTCCTTTGTCAATGCACAGATCACAGCAATAAGAGCCCAAGGCACTGGAGGGACAATAAGCAATGTTTTCCCACTGACAGGCTCGAACCACGTTTCCTGCCCGAGACCTCAGAGGTGCTGAACACAAAGCAAGGACACGGGGGAGCTGCACAGCCCCCTGGAGCACAAACCCCACTGCACTGCCTCCACATGGCCAAGCTCCTGAGGCTGCAGAGGAAGGGGAAAACCCCGGGGAAGTATGCAGAAAGGAAGAGGGTGAATGGAAAGGAAGAAGGGATGGGGGCAGCGTGCATTTTAGCCTCCAGGCTTTAACCCATCAACACCCAGGTGGCTGGGAAGGATAAAAGCACCATTCCGTGCAAGGCAGATCACCAGGAGGCACTCAGGGAAGTGAGCCCAAACTGTGCTTAATGCAATTGAACTTGAAATGCACAAATACTCCAGGTAGCTGCTCTCATTCAGACCTGAAGTACTCATGCAAATTTTAATGGATTAACTTTAAAGGTGCAGCCGTGTGTCTCTGAAGCAGTGCTCACAAAGCACTAAAAGGTAAATAATGGGGTGCCTGTGATGGAGAGAGGGGTACCCTGTGCTGGTGATGCCAACATCAGGGTTTGTTCCCTTCAGAGGGGTGTTTCCAGTGACCTCATATTCCAGGGCTGGGAATTCCCCATTTTTCTTAGTTTTTGAGAAGCTTCTCAAATGTCTGTTCAACTGGGTGTTCAGTGGTCTGTGCACTGTACAAGTGTATACAGAGAAAGAAAATATATATTCCTTTTTCTAGTAGTACTGCTAAAGGGTGGGGGGAAGTCAAGCACACCCAGATTTTAGGAATAGGACAGAGAACTCTCTCCCCTGGCCAGGGCTTTCTTCTTGGGGTTCAAACCCCCCAGGGCTAACTTTTGGGAAAGCCACAAGGAGAGGGGGGAGGCAGGAGCAAAATTAGGGAAACCACTGCTACCTGCTGTAAAAACAACCCCAACTTCCATTTGCAAACAGTGACCAGACACAAAGCAGGAGCCCTGCTCTGCTGCCAGCCCGTGCTCACGGGGCTGGCACGGGGTGCACACGTTTTCCCTCACAGGTTTGTGTCAGATTATGACCCCAGACCCTTTTCTGACCCAGAGATGGGCTGAGAGGTGTTTTAAAAACTTTTATTCCATTTTCAGTCTCATATGAGGGTGAGACAATACAGACGTTAAAATTCACACCATCACAATCAGAAGCTATTTCCTAATTACAATACATTATAAGCATTTCGTAGCCTATCAACTTTTATCACATCATGCTATAAATACCTTAAAGCTAATCACCTAAAATAACCCCTCATAAGTCCTACTACATTGCATCTTTCATAGCTCTATTTCTCCAAAGTATCTAGTCTTATTTACAAGGCCATCCTTTAAAACCTTTTTTCTAGTTCCATTTCTCTCTCAACAATGTCTATCCTATTCCATAACATTTCTAAGCCAACATTTCTTATCTCCAGGTTTACATACAGACACATGCTATGTGAGCCTTCTATCAGCCTTTAAGAATTCTCTACAATCCATTTCCCACAGGTCTGGACGTTGCCACGGGTGGCAGCCAGCAGGAAGAGCTGCCAGGTGCAGAGAAAGCAAGGAAGGAAATCACAACACAGAAAGTGCAGTGCTGTGCCAGGCTCAGCTGGAGCCTGCTCTCCCACACCTCCGCCAGGCTTGCCCAGCCCTTTGCCAAGCCCAGAGCTGCTCTCTGGGCACAAACAGAGGGACTGTGGCCGTGGCACAGCCCAGGGCAGCAGTGGGCAGCCAGGAGGGGTTCAGGGTTTGTGGGAACGAGGACGGTCGGTGATGGGACAAACGGAGATGAGAGATCTTTGGAGTCAAAGTTGGTCTTGGATTAAGAGGTTTATTTCATAGGGTGTGGGTAAAGGGGCCCTGCTAGGAGCTGCCAGTCACAGCTCAGAGCAGGACTGAGAGATAGAAGGATAGAGGAAGAGTAAGAAGAGTAAGAGGAAGAGTAAGAGCAAAAGTAAAAGTAAGGGAGAGGTAAGACTGAGAAAGCAAAGTTCTCGTTACAATGCATTAAATCTTCTTTTATACTAAATATTCTAATTTACACTAACCAATCTAGTACAAGTTACAAATCCTATAGCATTTACATATAGCCTATAAAAATCATTACATTACTATACTGTGTTATATTTTAAACCTTAAAAACTACTCTTTAAACCCCTCTTACCAAGCTAATAAAGTCTACTCTAACCCTTAAACTCTTAATAAAAAAAAAACCATTGTTTAATCAAAAAAAAATTACCTTCAATTTAACCATACTATTGTTCTTCTGTTATTCAGTAACACAAACTAAGCATCTTAAACATCAAAACTTACTTTCAATTCTATTTCATTTATATATTTCATATTCTCAAAATCTAAAGAATCATACTTATAAAATTTTCCTATTTCCTCCTTCCCAGCAAATGTTGCCACTGCCACCAGCCCAGCAGTGACACAGACACCTGCAGGTGTTCAGGTAGATCTTATTTGCTGTTCCTTGTCTGCCTCTCCAGTTTTATGCTGGGATTACGTTCCTGGGGCATTTCATCTGGCAGAAGAGCTGTTTTCTTTCCTGCCTAGTTCAGTGCAGTCCCTCAGTCCCAGCTGACCACTTCCACCAGGATTTTAGCACATCAGCCAGGCATCACCTCACAGCCCCAGCCCTGAGCTGGAGAGGATGAATGCTGCAGGTCCCTTCAGGGATCAGAGGTTCAGGCTGCACTGGGAAAAGTGCAGGAGGCAGCCAGAGCAGCCAAAGACCCCCAGGGCCTGGAGAGGCAGGAAAAATGGGGATTCAGCTGGTTCTGTTACAGGTTATCTCAGCTATCTCAGCTAACTGGATATCTGGGAGGAGAGCACAGAGGAAGGACAGCGTGGCAGAGCGCAGCATTCCTAAATCAAATTATGTTTAGTGAAGCATTTTCACTTGAGGAAACACAGGTCCAATCAAGTGGTCCAACTCAATCAAGTGTTACTCCATTATATTCACTCTATGCCTTTTACCCCCAGGCTGCACCGAGCCAGCAAATAGAGTATCTGAGCCTCCATGGACTGTTAGCTCTGAAAACATTTCTTTTACATTTTTATGAGCCTTGATCACGGGGAAGAAAGAAAACGCTGGCTAAAACTGTCCTTTTCATTTGGAAAAAAATTAAAACCAAACCAAGGAGATCCTCCTCTTTCCAAGGGAGGTGCTCACACTCTCAAAGCTGCTGCCCTGCTCTTTGCCAGGTGTTTCTTTGCCTCCTCACTCCATCCCCCTCTCCCAGCCGGGCTGACAAGGAGCTGCCCTGCCCGGGGCTGCAGCTCTCAGCTGCTCCACATGTGCTGCCAAGCAGCATTTTGCCACTCCCTGGCTATTTCTTATGAAAACTTCTATTTGTTCAACACAGGGGAACACAAATCACTCAGATCCTCCTGAGTTACTACCTCTCCTAAGCCATAGACCCCGCCCAGGACACAAAGCTCATCACCACACAGAGCTGGGGTGGCAGTGGCAGCAAGGGGTGGCTGTGACAGCAGCAGCCCCTCCTGCCCCAGTCCCACACAGCCCCCTGAGATGATGCCACAGAGTTTCCCGTGGAGGGACTTCTCTTTAAGGACAGTCCCTGCCAGAGCTCTGCTCTATGCTGGCTCTCAACCTCTCTGCCTGAAAGCCTCAAGCTGCTGGAAATCTCTCACTCCTCCCCAGGCTCTCTGCTCACCCTTTAACACTCCTGTGCTGAAGAATTACCAGCAGCTGGCAGGGCACAGCAAGAGGCGAGGCAGGACTGGACACTCCTCACCCTCCTGGGAGAGCAGAAGGAGTTTCAGATAAATATTAACTCTGCCACAATCCTCTGCTGATGTTTTCCTTCCTGGACCCCTCCCTCCCATTAGTCTTGCCTTCTTGACCCTCTTTGAGAGCCCCAAACAGGGGGGTCACTCCACACCTGAAGGTCTGTGGTCACTCCCTGCTGGGGAAGACAGAGCTCCATGGGGCACTGCTGCATTTGCTCCTCTGTTCAGCTTTGGTGAGAGCCCAGCTGGGTCACTGCACCCAGCTCTGGGGTCCTCAACATCAGAAAGACATGGACTTGCTGGAGAGAATCCCAATGGAACCATGAAGAGACCACGAGGGCTGGAGCCCCTCTGCTCTGGAGCCAGGCTGGGAGAGCTGGGGATGCTCACCTGGAGAAGAGAAGGCTCCAGGGAGAGCTCAGAGCCCCTGCCAGGGCCTGAAGGGGCTCCAGGAGAGCTGGAGAGGGACTGGGGACAAGGGCCTGGAGTGACAGGACAAGGGGAATGGCTTCACATGGACAGAGGGCAGGGTTTAGTTTGGCTACCAGGAAGAAATTCACCCCTGGCACAGGTTGTCCAGAGAAGCTGTGGCTGCCCCATCCCTGGAAGTGCTCAAGACAGGGAGCGGTGGGGTTCAAGGCCAGGCTGGACGTGGCTCTGAGCAATCTGATGAAGATGAAAAGCTGCACACTTTCTGGGCACTTCACACACAGCAGCACAGGAGAGTGGGATGCCACACTCTGTTCCTGTGCACTGAACCAGCTCCTTGGCATGGAGGGGAGACCCCAGACGAGCACAAAGGTGCTGAGATGTTTGTTTTATCTTCTTCAGGTGCATCCCAAACACGTGGATATTCACAGTTTTTATTAGGAAAGCCCCAGGAAGGGGCTCTCTCTGATGGATTTCACTGTGTCACGGCACTGCAACACAACCATCATATTCTTTTACCTTAAGTCCCCATTGCTGAAGAAGGGATGATCCACTGAAGGGAAGAAAACACTCCAAAACTGGGCAGCAGACCCTATTTTCATTTAGCAGCAGAACCATCCTGGCCTGGACTCTTCTGAGTATCACAAAACACTTCTGACCAAAAATCAAGCTACAAAAAATTTAAACCCAGAAGGACTGCTCTACTGAGTTGGTCCATCAGGAATCTCTCTTCCACCTGGTGCTTTTGTAAGAGCTCACTTACTGCTTTCATGGCTACGAAAATTTTGGCAGAGAGACTTCACACTCTGCAGGTCATCCCAGAACATCTACAGTGCTTCAGCCACAAATCTCACTGCAGAGCTGCCTTCCAAGCAAACCACCCCTGCCACAAAGGGCAGTCTCCTGCAGCCCCATTCACCAGATAAATACAGCCAGCAGTAAATCCATGCTCTCTGCCTAAGGCACAATTTGGGGCTTGGTAAGCACCAGCCAGCTCTGGATGCACTCACCTGGAGGCTCAGAGGAGGCTGCTGTGAGCAGCCAGGGCTCCAGAATTGGCCTGGGGATGAGGGACACCAGGCTTTGAGGGCAAGAGGGACAGCTGAACAGCCACCAGCTGGCCGGCCAACATGCCCAGGAGCAATTTGCAAACTGGCGTCTCAGCAGCAAAAAGATGAAGAAAATAAACACCAGGGAGAGACTCGTGTAGTCAGCTGAGAGAAATGTAGCCACACACAGCTGCTGAGGTAACCAGCACCCCTGAGCTGGCACACAGAGCAGGGCAGGACACACCAGCCCTCTTTCCTCGTTCCATCCATTTCCCCCCGTTCCTCAGTGAGCAGGGAGTCTCCCCTGCCAGGTGCTCTGCACTTCCACAGCTGTGCCACTCCTCCAGTGCCCACTGACACCTCTGCTGGAAGTGTGTCCTGTCACTGCCACAGCCCCGGGAGGGTCCCCTCTGATGCCTGGTGCAGGCTGACCCAGAGCAGAGCCTGGACAGAGTTAAAGAATAAAGCAGGGATTTATTCAAAGGATTTCCTCAATGGATCCACCTTGGGCAGCACAAGAGCCCAGCCAGGGCTGCACCCAAGATGAACCAAAATGGTCCCAAAATGGACACCGGGCACGGGCTCTGTCACCTTTAGAAGTTCTGCTCCATTTGCATCTTGGAGTTAATTGTCCTGGAGTTAAGGGCTCAGCTTTAGCCCATCAAGTCCCATCCCCATCAGCTCCTGCACAGGCACCTGGAGTCAGCCATGTCCCAGCACAGCTGTGCCCCCACAGGACGTGGCTGGGGCTGGCAGAGGTGACAGTGAACATATTTCTCTCTCAGCACTCTTTTACTCTGGAGGACTCAGGGTACTTTCCTCCATCCTTCAAAAGGGGAGAAGACAAACAAATGAGATAAAGCCACATTCCACTGCCATTCCTCTCCCCTCTCTGCTGCACCTGATGTCAGGCTCTATTGAAAGGGCTCTCAAGGCTTCCTCCAGAGATGTCTGGTGCTGAGGTGAGAAACAACCTTGCTCAAGGACTTCTGCTCCTGTCCACACTGCACTTCTACATTTCCTTTCCTGGGGAAACCCTGTGGGCCTTGTCAGCACTCATCAACAAATCTGTATCATGCTCCAGCATGGGAAATTGTTATCTTAAAACACAGTCAGCAGCTGAAGCCCCCAAATATTACAGAGCATTAAAGCCCTGGTCATTCCTGAACCACTGATTTATATTTTACTGTCTCTGTTTTCCTCACACCAGAGTGCACAGGGCCAGGTGCTGTGGGAAAAGCATGGAGATCTCCCTCCTCACCTCAGTGCTCAGCAGTCTTTGGGGACTCAGAGAGGTCATACATGAGACTGGAGATGGATCAGAGGGGTTCTGAGGGGACAGGACAAGCAGCCAGGGCTCAGCACATCCCCTCACCAGCCCCCAGCCCAGGGCACCCAGCACCAGCCCGGAATTTCTCAGCTGTGCACTCGGGCACCCACTCCCTCCCTGTGTGAGCAACACCCAGCTCTGCTGGGAGCACGTGGGAGCCCCACAGGGCTCTGCCAGGCAGCTCTGAGGCCACGTGCCAGGATTACACAAGTCCCCCGTGTGTGTCCCTGCAGGAATCAGGCACCTGAGCTGGGAGCAGCCTTACTGCTTTAACTTCTTGCTGCCCAGAGCTGGGATCACCTACAGAGCTGTGCTGGCAGAGGGGACTCTCCAGGCTGGCTGGTGACCAAGCTGCAGCCTCTGCTGCTTTGCCCTGGTGAGGAGAAAGGCCATGTGTGATGAAGGGACACGTGTCCAGCGAGGGTTTGTCACCAGGGAGCCCGAGGGGAGCGGGTGCTGCGTGGGGACACTTTGGCAGGAGAGCTGCACAGCTGGGGTGGCCGGTTTGGTGCCTCAAACAAAGGGGAACAGAGCCTGCCCGAAGAAATTCGTGTGACCTCATCTAAGGACACATCCAGAGCCATGAGGCTGCAACCACAGGCTCCAGTTAACCCCTCAGCTGCTGCACTGCAGCAAAAGGCACTCGGTGCTACAAACACAGAATCACAGCAGAGTTGGGGCTGGAAAAGAACCCCAAGAGTTCATCGAGTCCAGTCATGAGCCCAGCACTGCCGTGTTCACCACCAAATCATGTTCTGAGTGCCACACCCACACGACCTCTGAACATTTCCAGGAGTGGCAATTCCACACTTCCCTGGGCACCCTGTTCCAATGCCAGACCACCCTCCCAGTGAAGAAGTTTTTCCTGATATCTAATCTAAACCACCCCTGGTGCAGCTTGAGGACACTTCAGCACACACCAAAGAGATGCTGACACCACAGTGCACGTTGTGCATCCCCCCAGCTTCCAGCTGCACTCGGAGTGCTGCACTCCCACCTGGATCCCAGGATGCCAGCAGGAAGCTACAGACAGATGCAGGACAAGCTGAAGGGCTGGACCAAGGTTTACAGGAGGTTCCCAAGCTCAGTTTGCTCAGAGGCCACACGGACACGCGGAGATCTGTGCTGTGAGTGACAGTGCCCACGTTCTGCTGCAGATGTGTGGCAGTTCTGACAGCACTCCCCTGAGGAAAAACCCCTCACACACCTAATGGTTTTTATGGCACTCTGAATTTGCTTATGTAACAGCCATCATGCACGCTCCAGTGGGGAGCCCCCGGCTCCTGACATTCCTTTTGTTTATCTCTCTGTTCTGGTTAACCCACAGCCTCACAAAAACCAGTTTCTAGACCTGTCCTCTCACAGACTCCAGGCACAAAGAGAGGAGATGGTCCTCAGGGCAAGCTGCTAAGTCAAGGGATGCAAGCAGCAAGATCTGTTGTCATATCCACCATGAATTTTGAGCAATTCAAATCAGTGAACCCTGCTGAAATCCTGCTGTCCCTCTTAAAGCCATGATGCCAATTTAAACTATGCCCACAGCTATGAGTGTTCAGCTCTTCCACCCACCTGGCCTCACATCTTTCCATTTCAGTGCCCATGAGGAAGGATCCCTGGACTCACAGGCAGTGCTCAGGGCACAGCCTTCAGGTTCTCTGCTGCTCTGTTTTCCCCAGCTACGAAACAGGAACATCAATAACTTTTCAAGGGAAAAAACAAATAAGACAAGAACTATCTGTGCCTGTCTTGTTGAAATTTTCAAAGAAGACTATAATATTTTTATTTTTGATAATCCCAGGTACCAGAGACCTCCGGGGTGCCCTGCACAGTGTGGCAGTGCAGTGACAGTGGGGACAGTGGGGTCCTGGAGCTCATGCCCTGAGCAGAAGCTCACAGGCTCAAACCACAACCTGCACCTTTGAACCACCTCACTTCTCCTGCATCCCCAGCCCACACTGGTCCACCCACTGTGGCTTCTGGCCCAGCTACCTGGGCTACCATCAACATGAACAAGGGGCTTGAGCTGGTGCAGACAACATCTGGATGGGAGCCCCCCTGTTTTCTGCCCAAGAGAAACATTTAGACAGTACAAGACAAGCTGTCCCAGCAAGGGTCCCAGTGAGTGCCCCTTTCTAACACAACCCACAGAGCTGGCCTTGACTTCCTGCCTCTCCAAATTATGCCCTGCACTTCCAAAAGGCACCGAGACAAGTTGTGGCTGATCCTCAGCCAGCTGCTGACGAGGCAGAAGCGGGGCTGCTGTGCTCTCACTTTTTGGGTGGAAAAGCCCTGCCTGCCCTGGCCCTGGCAGGCTGCCCCTGCTCCAGGCAGCCTCACAGCCACACAAAGGCTGGAACAGGAAAGCTGAGGCACCTGCTCCCCTCCCAGCCCTTTGGGACCTCTCCTGAACAAAGCACCTGAGCCACAAATAGCACCGGGCCAGAGCAGTGCTGCCAAAACACAGCTGGAGGCATGGTCCTCCCTGCCTTCACCTACACAGGGAAAACAGGCTGGTTTAGCTAAATCAGTAAACTCTACCTTTCCATGGACCCTCTCCTCGTGTTACCCTTGCCAGGGAAGTTCCTTCCTTCCTCTCTAGCAAAAACTGAGTTGCAGGCTGGAAACAAATCAAAGTAGAGCACAGCTGGCTGCCCGAGAGGAACACGATCTCTGTTCCTTCCACTCCAACTGCTCTGGGCTCTTTTCTGGCTGAGTTGTGAACACAGCACTGCTCCACATGGCAAATGTCAGCAAATATTTCTCTGCTTCAAATTCATCAGGTACAGTTGCAGGAAAATGAAGTGGGAGTAACTTCCCTGACACACCATTCCTAACTGATGCAGTCAACACCTGGGAGGATGGGACACATCCAGAGGGACCTGGGCAGGCTGGATGGGCCCATGTGACCCTCAGGATGTTCAACAGGGCAGAGGGCAGCGCCCTGCACCTGGGTCAGGCCAATCCCAAGCACAGGCTGGGCAGAGAAGGGATCAGGACTTTTCCTTGGGGGGTTGGGGGTGTTGGTTGATGCGTCCATAAAACCCAGCAAGGTGCACTGCTGGCCCAGAAAGCCAAATGTGTCTTGGGCTGCAGTGCAAGAATTGTGAGCAGCAGGTCAAGGGAGAGCATTCTGCCCCTCTATTCCACTCTCCTGAGACCCCTTCCTGCAGAGCTGCCTCCAGCTCTGGGGCCATCAACACAAGAAGGGTGTGAAGTGCAGGAGAGAGTCCAGAGGAGACCACGGAGATGCTCCGAGGGCTGGAGCCCCTCTGCTCTGGAACCAGGCTGGGAGAGCCGGGGGTGACCTGGAGAAGGCTCCAGGGAGAGCTCAGAGCCCCTTCCAGTGCCTGAAAGGGCTCCAGGAGAGCTGGAGAGGGACTCCTGAATCCCACCCTAGGGGCTTGCCTGGGACTACACTGCAGCTTGAACCAAAGCAGCCCCACAGCCCCAAAGCCCTGGAACTGCTGCTCACCGAGCACTGCTGGGTGCCAGTGCCACACAACCGCTTCCAGAGGGACAAGAACATATGAGTTGAAGTTTCCAAAAGAGGTTGACATCCGTTCTGCAGGTTCCTACCCTCACTGCACACCCCAAGGCAACACTGGAAGCCTGTGGAGCTCTCTGGATCCCAGGAGTTTGTGGCTGTGGAAATGCACGTCACCCCTTTCCTTGTTTAGGGTGGCAAAGAGCCCAAAGCAACCCAGCCCCTTCTGCAACGCTTCACTTGCAACCACTGCTCAGTCATCCCAACCCCAATTTATCTTTTACAGGAATAAAAGCTTCTGGATGCAAGGCCAGATGTGCAGAGGGGAACATTTGGACCTGAAACAAGGGGAAACTGAGCTACAGTTATATGGAGTCATAAATATTTACTGCAATGTAAACTGAAGGACTCAACTGCTCATTTGATTTCTTAACTTGAAAAAAAAAATTAAAATTTACAAGGTCTCTCACCAGAAAAATGGAAAAGTATATAATTAGAGTCTAAGGAAAACAAGCTGGAACAAATGTGCTGTGTCTGTCAGTGTGGATTCCCTACACCCCAGCTCCCTTTGGAGTTGCACCAATTCCCCCTTCTGTCCTCGGCCGTCTGTCCATGAGAGCAGGCAGTGCCAGGGCTGAGGCAGCAGCTTTGTTTGTGCATATGCACAAGATAAACACACACTGCAGCTCAAAACTGCCAGCTCTGCGCTGGTGGCCGAGTTTTGAAGCATCAGCTCTAAAATGCTGCTCAGTCCTTCTGGCCCCTTGCTGTCCTGAAGCTTTAACACTCACACAGCACCGAGACTCCCCAAAAATTATCACTCAATGCATTTTTGCTGCCACTTGCCATCAGTTTGGGGTGCAGTGGCCTACTCTGACCATAAACCCATCCTCCCACTGATGATGGGAGTGGTGCAAGGCTGTGGAGAGCTCCAGATGCCAGCAGCAGGACAGTGCCACAGCGTGCCAGCCCCTGCCACCCTCAGCTGTGGCACAAGCAGCTGTCCCCGTGCTGGTGAGCAGGGCTCAGGAGGGCAGGCAGGCAGTGTCCCAGCTCCCAGGGTGTCCCAGTGCACGTTCAACCAGACATCCCTGACTAATCCCCACCCCACCTGTGCTGGTGGCTGCTTCCAGCAGAGCCCTGGAGTCACTGCTCCAGGAAGGCACCCCCAGGGTGGCTTTCTGCTGCCACCCACGCCGAGGGAAAAGCTGAAAGCCACTGTTTTGATAAGTCCATCTGGGAGCTGAGGCAGGATGTGAGGGCTGAGAAGATGGACTGAAACAGCAAATCGAGCCTGGAGGGAGCAACTGAGTGACAGAGAGACCAAGGGGACAGGAGAGGACAAAACCTGAACTAAGTGTGGTCAGAGCAGGGGGCTGAGGAGGTGAGTGGGGTCTGGGGGGACACAGGCAGCAGAGAAAATGAGGCAGCAATGGTGAGGGGAGGTCATCCAGGCTGGAATTAGATGATCTTTAAGGTCCCTTCCAACCCAAACTGCGATATCAGAGAAGGAAACACGAAGGAGGATAATAAATACTTAATCCAAAGGAGGATCTCAGTGGCAACAAAGCACCTGCTAATGAAGAGTAATGTCTGGGATGCAGAAAGCACCTGGATTTGGAGACACACTGCTTCCCACAGGGGTGTGAGCAGCACAGGGGTAAATGCAGCCAGCAGAAGGGGCCACCAGAAGGAAAAGCCCAGATCTGGGCTGCCTCAGCTTCCCTTGGAGTACTTTAGATGAGAACAGTGACATTTTTCACTTGCAGACAACCACCAGGGACAGTTCCTGGGCAGCCCCAGCACGTGTCACACACAAACAAACAGAGCACATGGCCCCAGGTACTCACAAGCACTGGGAATTCTGCTGCTGCTTTCCTGAGGCTGGGAAACACCTTTTGCAAGAAAAACAAACCCTCCCACCTGCTTCCTTCTGAATCAGAAGCAGCTTCCAAAACATTAAGCTGCAATTAGGGCTGCAAATTTAGCCACAAGCACTCATAATCCATAAATCTGCACATCCAATAAAAAATAATAGCTAAGGAGAGTCCAAAAGAGCTACTAATGACTGAAGTGGATTTCAACCACAGGCCATTCCTGCTTTCTGTTGCCGTGTGTTAAATTGGGTTGGAGCTTGCTAATTATTGTCTCTGGACCCATTATACAGTAAAGAATATTTTATATTCTTGCTCTTTTCATAGTTTGTTGGGGCTTTTAAATATATATACACCTCACTCTGATTTTCACATGTACTGCTTTCTTTCTCCAGCACAGACAGCTCTGCATTTATCAGCAGCAAGCTTTGCCTTTCAAACCACGGCAGAACATGTGATTTCTGAGTGTCACCTCCTGCATTCCTTCTATTTTTCCTTTTTTTTTTTTTTTTTTTTTTTTTTTTTTTTTTTAATTGCATGAGGAGGTTTCCAAGAGAGAAATTCACACACTTACTGGGACTTGTCTGGTCGCTGAGCCTCCGAAGTCTCCCGCTGGAGGTCCGGGTGATTCCTAAAGCAAGAAGAAGGTTGGAATAAAAGAATAAAGGAGTCCACATGAATGTGGTGTGTGGAGTTACCCCCCTGCTATCACTCTACATCTGGCAAGGCACAGTTCTGTCGAGAATCTGCTTTGTACCATCACCTCTCAGATCCAGGGAGAGTTACACGTTATTTTAACCAAAAAACACCTGAGGAGAGACCACCACCTCTGCCTGAAGATGTCAAACATTATTGTTCAAACACACCGAACCCACAAATGTATTTAGGGTTTCCAGAAACACCAGAGGAGTCTTTAGAAATCGTTATGTGGGACATTCCTGTTCACCTCTGGCTGCAGGATATTTTGTCCTAGAGAGAAGTGCAGCACTTCCTGAGGCAGATTTCCACGCTGGGAGAGGAGAGCACGGGAATTTCAGGATTTGCATGAGTCCTGCACTTATAGAGAGTCCTCTCTGGGTGGATTGCACCCACATCCTGGGAACACATCATGTGTGGGAGCCCTGCTGTGGGGTCAGAGCAGTGGAACAGGGGATGCACCTCTATTGTTGTGGTTTGTGTAGTAACAAAGGACTTTTGACAATAATATCAGAAGGTTAAATATTATTTATTAATACGATTCTATAATTTAAAGGATTTGGGTTATTATCTGCTCAGTCTGGAGCATCTGAAGTTTTTGCTTCTAGCTCTGTCCAAGGAATGCCAGAATAGCTTACACAATTAGAGAAAACAACTTTTCACCTCAGAGGTTGAAAGAAAGAAAACCCCCATCTCCTATATCAGGAGACAGGCAGAGAAATCCAAATGTCCTTGAAATACAACTCAGAGATTTGTTTACAGAAAATTGTACAGAGTAAAAAAACAATAAAAAAATACTTTCCCATTAAAAATTCTTTTCTACAAACTTACATACAAAAAAACTTATAATATGTTCATACAACACACCTCCCCTTCCACACCCATTTCAGAGTCCTCAGGAATTCCCAGGGGCCTGCCTGCCTCCCAGACTCCAGGCAAGCCAGTGGCACCTTCTGACTACAACAACATTTCTAATCCATCATCAGCTTGTTTAATTTCTCTGCCACCCCAGCTGCCTAATTTGTAAAACCATGATTGCCACAGCACTCGCTTCACACTCAGCAAGAACCCAAATTTTCCTTAAAATCCCCAGAATTCCCTTTTAGTTAAAACACAGTCACATGAAACTGTACATGGATTCGTGCCTCAGTTTCTGGTTTTTTTACCTCAATAAAAGTGGCCACAATAAATGCAATGAACCACCTCAGCTGGGATGCTACATCCTGGAATCCCCCCAGATGTTATGATGTCCTGGTATGGACATTCCCAGAAGGTCTGGTGGCTCCCCCAGCCTCTGGGGGTCCTGCTGGAGGAGCAGGATGGTGTCCAGGATGGACACCAGCTCCAGGACAGTGCTGGGCATCAGAAGCTGGAGCTGCCAAGCCACAGGAGCTCCTCAGCTCATTCCAAACCCTCCCTCAGCACACAAAAACTTTGGGTCAGGGTTTCTACCTGCAAACAGGCAAGAAACCCCCAGGGTTTGAGGGTGGTTCAATTATATTTTTTAAACTTCAATTATATTCAATTCAATTCATATTATTTAAACTGTCAATTATATTATTTATTATATATCAATTCA
>VXAX01004671.1:46152-94497 GCA_013399835.1 Leptocoma aspasia
TATATATATATGCATGTGTGTGTTTGCTCTCTCCCTTTCCTTTTCTAACATAAAAAGCCTCTGTGCCTACAAGGTGATGTGGTTGAACCACAGGGCTGGTCCTGGGAAACGGCAACACACGGGCAGCACCACCCAGAGCCATCCCCCTCCTCGGCTCTGCCCCCAAAGAGCCAAAATTAGAGCCAGGACTGTCCACCCACAGCCATGAGCACCCAGCCTGTCTGCTCCAGAGCTTTACCTGCATTGCAACAGGGCAGATTGGTGCTACACCCCTCACCCAGCCTCACTTTCCATCACTGACAGCAGGACAAGGGCTGAAGCTTCTGGGAACTTGTGCATTATAACCAGCACTTTGAATTTTCAACATATTTTTGCTATTAAACCCAGTCCCTGAATCTTTTTTCTTAATTCTTTTCTCCTCTCTAAATGCCTACTGTGTCTTTGGACGCTAGCAAGAATGAAAAGCCCTATTTCCTCTGCTGAACAGATTTTTAAACTCAAGCTCTTCTTGAGCCAGGCTGCAAGAGCAGTCACACCCCACCCACAAACAAAGTTTTTGTGTGCTGAGGGAGGGTTTGGAATGAGCTGAGGAGCTCCTGTGGCTTGGCAGCTCCAGCTTCTGATGCCCAGCACTGTCCTGGAGCTGGTGTCCACCCTGGACACCATCCTGCTCCTCCAGCAGGACCCCCAGAGGCTGGGGGAGCCACCAGACCTTCTGGGAATGTCCATACCAGGACATCATAACATCTGGGGGGATTCTGCTCCATGCAGAGAGACAACACCTCTGAGTTCCCTGCGTGCAGGCAAGGTGCAGTGTTGAAATCCAGCTTTCAGAATTGNGGTCAGGGTTTCTACCTGCAAACAGGCAAGAAACCCCCAGGGTTTGAGGGTGGTTCAATTATATTTTTTAAACTTCAATTATATTCAATTCAATTCATATTATTTAAACTGTCAATTATATTATTTATTATATATCAATTCAATTATATTNCTGCATTGCAACAGGGCAGATTGGTGCTACACCCCTCACCCAGCCTCACTTTCCATCACTGACAGCAGGACAAGGGCTGAAGCTTCTGGGAACTTGTGCATTATAACCAGCACTTTGAATTTTCAACATATTTTTGCTATTAAACCCAGTCCCTGAATCTTTTTTCTTAATTCTTTTCTCCTCTCTAAATGCCTACTGTGTCTTTGGACGCTAGCAAGAATGAAAAGCCCTATTTCCTCTGCTGAACAGATTTTTAAACTCAAGCTCTTCTTGAGCCAGGCTGCAAGAGCAGTCACACCCCACCCACAAACAAAGTTTTTGTGTGCTGAGGGAGGGTTTGGAATGAGCTGAGGAGCTCCTGTGGCTTGGCAGCTCCAGCTTCTGATGCCCAGCACTGTCCTGGAGCTGGTGTCCACCCTGGACACCATCCTGCTCCTCCAGCAGGACCCCCAGAGGCTGGGGGAGCCACCAGACCTTCTGGGAATGTCCATACCAGGACATCATAACATCTGGGGGGATTCTGCTCCATGCAGAGAGACAACACCTCTGAGTTCCCTGCGTGCAGGCAAGGTGCAGTGTTGAAATCCAGCTTTCAGAATTGCTCAAAAACCAGAGAAAACCATCCCTGATGGGTGGCAGGCTGAGGAATGCAGATCTGCAGCCATGCTGAGCTGGTTAAAACAGCCTTTCATGTTCAAAGCCTTCATTCAGTCTGCGGCGAGGCAGGACGGAAGCTGAACGAGGAGCTTACAAGCTTGGACAGGATCACATATAGGAAATAAACTTTATTCCCCTCAGCAGTGGAAAAACACACACAGGACTTGCAGCATCCAGCACAGCCATCGGAGCATCCATGCCCTGCCTGAGCCTGTGGCTTTTATGCAAGCCTTTCTGAGGGTTTGTTTGTGTGCCCTGTCTCCCAGGTTTCCTCTGGGGAGCTGGAATTACCATTCACACCCTTTTCTCAGCAAGCTGAGTTGATGTGCTCCGTGTTGGAGGCAGCATTAGGAGGAGGTTTTTCTGACAGCTGTTGCTTCACTGCCTGTTAACAACATTAATAACACATAAAAATGCTGTTCATCCCCTCTCAGACAAAGGGAAAATGAGCAGTAAACACAGAATTCATGCAGGCAGCCCAATACCTTAACAGAAAATCTAGAAAAAGAAGGGAGAGCTGCAGAGTCCAAGCCAAGCTTGCTATCTGTGATGCCCCAGTGCCCCTCCACAGAGGGAGGATCTAGACACAGTCCTGGAAAGAAGACAAACAGCAGGGAAATCTGGCAGCCTGGCAAGGCAAGGAGAGAAGATCTGGCAAAAAAAAAACTAAAAAAATAAAATAAATAACGAGAAAGCAACAGCTAAAAATATGCTGCTGTGAACACACTGCCAGGAAGCCGGCGGAGGGGGCAGGAGCAGAGAGCATCAGCTGCTGAGTGTGTTCTGGGGTTACCTCTATTTATAGCCTGGGAGCAGCAGTGTGAGCCCCAGGTTGGAGCTGTGACATGAAAATCCAACATTTCCACATTTCAGACATTTCAGACGCAGTGTCTTGTGAGCCTTCCCTCCCAGAGCCTGCAAACGCCCTCAAGCCACGCTGGAAACGCACTGCAGCACACTGGACTGAGAACCACAGTGCAATGTGCTTTATTTAGCTGAAATTGGGAGTTCTCCCCCTTGTTCCCATCAGGAGGAATTCAGAAGGGAAGAGTCCGACAGTTAAAACCAGCCAGTCCAAGAGCGGCTCGCTCAGCCTGGTGGATGAGCCTCAGCAGGACAAAGCCCAGCTCAGCCTCACTCACTGAGCAGGATTTTTTCACATTTTATAATCAATGACTAATTCCCTCCATATGGCCCAGCAGAAAGGCAGCAGCTCCTGAAACCTCTGGACTTCTCTGGGGCCTCCTCCACGACTGACAAAGCCCAGAATCGCCCCCATGATCGTGTCAGTGACACGCTCACATTTAAACTGCTCCCTCCAGACAATACTGGACCAAGTTTTCTACTGTTTCATGCTTTTTGCAGCTGCTGATGAAACACAGTGGATGTAAAGCATCCCAGTATTGAAACAGGAGCACCTTCTGGGTGCTCACCCTGCTGCAGGGAACGCAGACAGGGCAGGGCAGCAGGGGGATGGAATCCAGATTGTCTGGAGAAATCTCCAGTGTGACTTTTCTAGCTGAGCTGGCTGAATCTGAACCTACAGCTACCAGGGAATTGCCAGAGATGCTCGCCTCCAACGAAGTCAAAGCATACATTCTCCAAAACACACCAGAGTTTTTGGATGATACACTCTAAACCTTCTGGATACACAGTGAAGAGAGAGCCCAGGTGAGATTGATTTTCTCCTCACAGTAAACCATCCATGCTGCTACACTCACATGATGTAAAATTCAAAAGGACAAGTGAGCAATTCCCATTATCAACAGAAACCACGCTGTGAGGACAAACAATGGAGGATGCAACTCAGGAACTCACTCTCTCTATGCAGTCCAGTAAAAACAAAAAAAACAAACAAACAGAAGAACCCAAGCCAAACAAAGGTGGTGATGGAAAGGGATGGGCCAAACCAGCAGGAGCCATCCCACACTGTGCTGGAGTCAGCAAAGCAGCACCAGCTCATCAGAGCAGCCAGCGTGACCCTTGCTTCTGTTACATGTAGTGACTGCAGGGTCTGAGATCAGATAATGCAGCTTCCTTCCTCACCAGCACACACAGCAGGCTGCCCAGCCAGCCCTGGAGATGTCTCCATCCAATAACACTTTCCTGCTCTGCACATTTCCACACTCCTGGGGCGTACAGCTCCGGGCCAAATCACGGAGCCACCTCGGGATGGTTCCAGCTCTGGGGTGGTGGGGGGCTCCTCAGCAGAACAACCCTTCAGAGGGGTCACAGCACCTACACACCAGCAGCAGCTTTTAAAGCACAGGCTGGCAGGGTTGACTCCCCCTGGGGCAGGACCTGCAGCCCCTGTGCACTGCACACACCCAGCCCCACCTCCTCCACCCCTCCTGCCCCATCTCACGCCCTCCTGCTGTCACCCAGGAGCACACAAAGGACAGCAAGGATGTCACTGCCTGCTCAGGTACCAGTGCAGACTGCTGGGACAGGGCTCTCCACTCTTTGTTCATTGTGCAAGCCCATCTCAACACTCCTAGGGCTGCTCAGGGTGTGCAATCTCTCATTGTAGCCATGTCACAGTGGGCAGGTGAATTACCTTCACTGACAGCTGCATTTCACCCTGCTTCACCCAGGCAGGTTCCAAAAGCTCCAGGGATAGAAAAGAGTGACTGGAGAAGACCTGAGCAGTAGCAAGGCCTGGAGCTGTTAACAGGAGGCAAACCCACCCATGGGTTGATCCCCACTGCACAATCCCTGCCTCCATGGCTCCTCCAACGCTCCAGCTGCTGGAGGCTGAGCTGCAGAGCTTTAATGCTGACACAGGACTGTTGCAAGAACATATTACACGTTTCTCTGCATGTAGGCCTGCAGAAAAATCTTCCCATGGGAAAGCATTATTTTTACTGTCTTTTAGTCTGTACAAGTTTCTGTAAACAAATATCTGTGTTGTGTTTCAAGGACAGAGGTTTCTCTGCCTGTCTCCCGATATGGGAGATGGGGTTTCTCTTCCTCTCAACCTATGAGGTGAAAAGTTGTTATCTCTGATTGTGTAAGCTATTCTGGCATTCCTTGGATGAAGCTTGAGGCAGGAGCTTTGGATGCTCCGTGCTGGGCAGATAATAGCCCAAAATCCTCTGAATTATGGAGTCATGTTAATAAATCATACTTAGCCTTCTGATATTATTGTCAAGAGTCCTTTGTTAATGAACGGACCATGGCAATACAGGACATCACTCTGGAGGTAGAGCCTGCACATGGAGGTGTCACTGGAGACAGCTGGGGACACAGGAGCTCAGGAAAGGGACATCTGTGTGCAGATTAGCAAAGGAAGAAGAATCTCTCTTGCTCCAAGTCCACTGAGACACACAATTACAGCTTCTCTTCCATTAGCTTGAAATCCACTTGCAACATTAACCTCAAAAGGAATACAGTTTTAAAAAAAAGGGAAAAAAATCATGTTCATTTCCAATACTAATCAGAAACATCAGCACTGAAGAATAAAAGACACTTTTCCAGATTCTGTGTAACAGAAACTCTTTACAAAGAAGCTAAGCACAGCTAGAAAAAACAAAAAACTTCAACCCTAGTGCATGGTTTCATTCTGGATCAAATATCCCTGGCAGCAAACTGAGCTATCACCAGGATGGAGAGATGCTGGTGGGGTGGAGGGATGCTGGAGGGATGAGGGAGGGATGGAGGAGGGATGGAAGGAGGGATGCTGGAGGGATGCTGGAGGGATGGAGGGAGGGATGCTGGAGGGATGGAGGGAGGAAGGGATGGAGGGAGGAATGCTGCTGGGATGGAGGGAGGAAGGGATGGAGGGAGGAATGCTGCTGGGATGGAGGAGGGATGCTGTGGCCAAGGGGCACTGACTGCAGACTCAGGAGTGCTCCACTAACTTCTCCAACACAGCCTAGATGCACCAACAAACTGTGGCCAGGTGAAAGGCTGAGCATAGACAGCCTAAAACACCAATTTCCCTCCCACAGGAGCTGGAGCTGGAGCCAGACAACCAGCACATGGAGCCATGAGTTCACACTTAGAAAGAACCCAGCCTGAGGCTGGAGCTCAAATCACCCTCAAGGAAACCACAGGAAAATTGGCATCAGCAAGATGCATCTACTCCTACCACAACACTCTACTTTAGCAGGTGCCAGAAGCATTTTAACACTAAAAAGCTGTTCCAAAAGCTTGTGCTAATGGTAAGAGGCAGCAAGACTCAAGCCTCAATTTTTGCAGTGTTAGAAAGGCTTCCCCAAGGCCAGCAGTGGTCTGCACAAGCAAAGGGCTGGCAGGTGGAAGGACCAGTCCTGCACATGGTGGTAGAGGGTGACAGGGGACACAGCACTCTAACCTTGGCTCAAATGTGGGCTTTGATTCAAATTGTTAATTCAAATTAAACTGCAGTAATTCTCAGGAAATCAATTTTTGCATCCATAAAGCTTAAGGCCAGAAAATTGCCTTGGCTGACCCACAAAACCCACAGCATACACTTCTGTCTGGTCAACATGGATTCAAGCTTGTGCTTGAACTAAATCTTGGCTTTTTGGAAATGTTCAATCTCAGTGTCAAGACTAAAACACTGGAGTGATTTCAAGTGCTCTGGCAAGTGATTCAAGAACTAAAATTGCCTTCAAACAATACAGAGACTCCTGCTTCCCCTCATGAGTTTATTCTGAGGTGAGTAAGCTCAGTCCTCAGATAATCACTTCATAGAAACAACAAGATCATCTCACCACCCTTCATGATCATCTGTTCTTTACTGACCACACATTCCTCACAGCTGACACTCATTCAGAGATATGCTGGACAATCATGAAAGCACTAAAAAAAATTAGCCCAAGCAGTTTTTCATACGAAAAAAAAGTGTGTTAGTCATCATCTGTGATCCTTCTGGTTGGAGTGTTCCAGGAATCGGGCTGGGCAGCGGCGGAGGTGCCACGTCACCACAGCAGATGACTTGTGCAGATGCATATTCACACCACCAGTGTCCACACAAATTGGAAGGGACTGCAAAAGCAGGCCTTTTGTATGTGTTGTCAGCTCTGCTGGCTTAGGGCATTCCCTTACTTAGCAGGAGGAGGCAAGGGAAAAGGGTTTGTGTGGGAACAGAAAACTGCTCTTGTGAAGCTCTGCTGGTTGGGGATGGACCTGGTAACCACTGTCAAGTCTAAAATCCCTCCAAGTTCACTGTTGATGCTAATCAGATTTCCAGAGAGGTCTTGTCCCTCTAAATTTTCTCTGTCTTCACCGTGCTCCTCGCTTGCTCACAGTCCTTATCTGCCAAAATCCAAGAGAAAGAAGCAGAACCGAAGAACTGGAATTCAATGAACAGGTGCCTCATGGCATTTTCACTAAATGAGGGGGTTTTGAGCTTGTAAAGTCATGGCAAGAGCAGCTTGGACCTGGTCCTGCAGAACCTGCAGCATCCCAGCAGAGGTGGGAAGGAGGGAAGGCATCTGGACCCCTCCAAGCTGCAGCCTTGCTCAAAGAAGGAAATAACTCTCACTTTAATAATCAAACTTTTACATTAACCAGCTGCCACAAGAGCTCCAGCAAGCTAGAAACGTGTTAGTTAATTAACATTAATAACACAAGTGTCCCCAGGAGCCTGAGTGGGCATGGGATAAGGCTCAGCACTCAGAGCACTATGGAAACAAGGGAAAAACAAATAATCACACTCATCCTTCACCTGCCAAAACCCCCCAACATTTACAGCTTCCAGGCTCATGAGTGCACCTCACTTCCTCGGGTTCATCTGGCAATGGCCATGGATTAGCTGGAGAAAACCATGGGCAGATTTGAAGGAGGGGAAAGGAATTTTAAAACTCCAGTGTGGTATTTCCATTTGGATCAAATACTCCTGAGCCACCCCACAGCTCTGCTCCCCACTCTCACAGGCCTGCAATGCTCTGGCTGTGACCACACAGGAGAAGTCCTGGTGCAAACTTCCCAGCCCAGCATCTCCCTCTCTGCTCTGCTCCTGTCTATGTGCAATTCCAGCACACAAAGCAGAAATGTGGTACTTCAGATTAAAAACAAAATAAAATTAAAAAGTCATCCTTACTTAGAGTTTAAATCAATTTCTTGCCGTCTTCTTATAACCTAAATGCAATCACACTTTTTGTCTCAGCCCCAGCATTTGCTCAGTGACCACTCACAGCTTCCCTGCTCGTTTCACACACACACAGAGAACTCCCAAACTTGTGTTTCAGAGGGTCCCCCTGGCAACAAACACCACTGGATTTATCATGGGAGCCCTGCAAGCCTGGGGCTGCCATCGGGATGGAATACAGACCCCTTCTGCTGGCCAGGCTCTGCAAGGCAAATGTTGATTTTTCCCTTTGTACATCCCAGAGTGGGGATGTACAAAGGAGAAAAGCCCAGAACAAAGAGGCAGCAGCCCAGTGGCCAAAGGGCAGCAGACCACAAAGGGCAGGGGTCAAGGGCTCTCCTGAGCCTGGGTGACCCATGGGGTGACCCAGCAGGGCCCTTGCCAGAGGGCTGCCAGGACCTGGAGCAAGCAGGACACCCAGAGCAGACCCTTTGGGAATTTTGGAACACCCAGCCCCAGCGAGCACCTCCCCATCCGAGCTGCAGGAGAAACGGGGCAGCCCTTGGGTTTGACAGCAGTGTCTGACTCTGCAGCAAAGGGAAAAGCTCAGCCAGGGATTTTCCTTCAGTGCAAGTCCCAGCCTCACTCCAGACCTGGACAAAGTGTCCTCTTCCTTCCTGCCCTACAAGAGATGCTCCACTGCAGCCAGGTAACACCTGGGTGAAGGAACCAGCACCAGGCAAAGGAGCAGCCAAGGGCCCATGGTCACTAAACCCCTCCCTAGCCAGAAACTCAGATGAATATT
The DNA here is from genome assembly GCA_013399835.1 of Leptocoma aspasia. Taxonomy (NCBI): domain Eukaryota; kingdom Metazoa; phylum Chordata; class Aves; order Passeriformes; family Nectariniidae; genus Leptocoma; species Leptocoma aspasia. Next base: position 54,622 of record VXAX01004671.1, read on the forward strand.
CAGGGCCAAGATCCACAAACTGTCTGGCCACTCAGTTGAGAACAGGCAACTTTGGAAGAGCATCAAGATCAAGCAGGTAATGGCCACTTTTCCCTCCACACAGATAGATACTAATTCTAAATTAGTATATATACATTCTAAATATGCTTCAGGCTGCAAACACTACCAGAGCCCTTCCACCTGAGCAGCCCCAGTGCAGCAGCAGCCTGAACACACACACCCAGCAGCACACACACACAGCTCACACCGTGGTGAGTCTGCCTTGCTTGGGCAGAGCCCCTGGGCTACTCTGATGTTGTTGTGAACATATTGTGGGTTTTTCTGTGTGTAAGCTTTTTGATTTATTTTTTTATGGGAGAACATATTTTTGTTGTTTTTTTTTACTTTGTATAAGTTTTCTGTAAACAAAATATCTGGTGTTCCTTAAAGATATTTTAAAATTTTTCAGTTTCCTCTTTGAGAGTGAGAGAAAGAGCTAAAAAACTGTAATTTTTTTAATATTGTAAGCATTTGAGACATTGCTTAGACAAAGTAGCAGCAGGAGCATGGAAAATGCTCTCTGCTGAGCAGATATAAAAAAATACTAAAATTATAAAATCATTTTAATAAATTATATTTAACCTTCTAATTTATTATTAAAAGTCTTTTCTTCAATGTATAAACCACAACAATACTCTGATACTGCACACAATTGCCTGGAAGTCAGAAAGCCCAAGCTCTGAGCTGTGGTTCAGCAACCAGCTCCCTGCACAGCCCTGCACAAAAAACCTGAGCTCAGAATGGCAGTTTCTGCCTTGGGACATCACACATGCACATTTATCTTTGACCCCAAGCCCGGTCACATCTTGATTCTCTGCTCCTGTCAGGCTGATCCTGCCCTGGGCAGATGCTGAGGTGGGTGAGCAGGAGCTCAGCCATGGGGCAAAGCCAGCTGCAAGCAGAGCAGTCAGAGCAGCTCAGCCACCAGCAGGACTCCAGCATGACTCTCTGCATGTAATTTCCCTCCTCCACATACTCTTCCCTGCCTGTAAAATGAGGTGTCAAACACTTCCCCTGGTCAGAGGAGCTGCAGGGATATATTATTTAATGTTTTTACATTTTAGCTGTACTTTAAAGAATGACTCAGACACTATCTATAGATTCCTGAGATAATGTCCGCTGTCCTTAAACAGGAGAGAAGGGAAATTACAATTTGAGACTACAATGAAGCCCTGGCCTCATACAATTGAGGGTTTTCTCTATTTCTCTATTAATTCTACCTCAGAACTAGCCAAGGCAACCCAGTTTCATAAACTAATAACATTCTTTGGTGTTTTTCCTTGCATCTTACAATTATATTTAATAGTGGCTGCAGCAGGGAAGATGGAAGAGGACTTCAGCCAAACTCAGGACATATTTAAGTGCCTAATGCTGCAGATCAGCTTTCACTGGAGTTTGCAGAAGTGCCTTTACAAACTTCAGTATAATTCCATCTGCATCTTGCAAGATGACCCTCAAGCCACTCATGTAGCTGGTTTTGGGACCATGGTTGGCCTTTCTGTGGGTGTCTGACCTGGAGATGGAGAGAGAGCTCTGTCTGTGAGGGACCAGTCAACTCCAAAATTGCATTTCTTGTGTGCTCCCCTTCTGCCCTCCAGACTCTCTCTATAAACCATTTCAAGGCATTTAATGAAGGGCGAGGTTCTCACAAGTGCCCATGGCCCATGCTGTGCCCTGGAATCCATCAGAGATACCCAGCACAGAAGCAGTAAGTTCATTTAAAAACAAGATGCAGAATCAATATGCAAGTGCCAATATCCTACTGGGTTGTCCTTTAAAATCTTTGTAAGGGACAAGGGGCAGGCACTGACCTTTATCTCTGGTGACCAGTGAGAGGACTCAAGGAAAAAGCAAAAAGCTGTGCCAGGGGAGGCTTAGGTTGGATATTAGGAAAAGGTTTTTCATCCAGAGGGTGGTGGGGCACTGAACAGGCTCCCCAGGGCAGTGGTCACGGCCTCAACCCAGCCAGAGTTCAACAAGTGTTTGGACAATGCTCTCAGGCACAGGGTGGGGTTTGGGGCTGTCCTGTGCAGGGCCAGGAGCTGGACTTGATGAACCTTGTGTGTCCCACCTCAGAATATATTTTGATTCTATGAATAAAACAATTCTAGACCCAGCACCTCCCTTTCTGCCACGCCATGCTCTCCAACAGCCAGCTCTAGAGCAGAGCAGCAGGAAAATCAGCAATGGGTTCATTTAAATAAAGCCCAGCTATAAAAACCACCTCTTGAGGCTACTCCATGATTGCACATGACCCTCTCCAAGAGGTCCCAATGCAACTAATTTTCCTTCTTCCTTCTTCTAATGGGCTTCTCCAGCTGCCAGCAAGAGAAAAGCACCTGGCACCACCAAACAGCCCAGTCCTGGCAAAAGGCAGAGTGAAATCACTCCTGGCACAGGTGGAAACCATTCCAAGTCATGCAGCAGTGCCTGCAGGCTCTGAGGAAGCCTTTCTAGAGAGAAAGAGGGCTCACACAGGGAGGCACAAAGCCCGTTCTGTGGGTCTGGTGAAAGGCAGCATTGTCCGTGGGACATGGCGCGCTCGGTGGAACGGAGCCCTCAGTGGAGCCCTGGGTCCCATCCAGAACCCCCCCGAGTCACTCACCCAACAATCCAGATGTTCAGTCTCCACTTTGCAAATCCTTGCCACACAAAAGGCAGTTGCTGCCACTCCTGAGTGGCCCAAACCCCTGGCACTGCCCCGGCACTGCCCCTGGCACTGCCGAGCCCCCGCGCTGTGCCAAGCGGGGATTCCAGCGGGGTGGAGCTCCTGAACAGGCACCTTGTGCCATGAGGAGTGAACCACACAGTGAGAAACCTGCCCTGGGGCATGCACAGCCTGCTGCCTGCCAGACCTGAAAGGCATTTCCCTGTCTGGAGGCTCAGGTCACTTCTGATGACCTCGACACCACGGTCAGTGTTCATTACATGAGCTGACCTCTCACAAGCAGCATCTTCTGCAGCCTGAGCACTCCAGCACCTCTGGTCCAGAGGGGATCCATGGCACTGCCACATCCCTCCAGCCCAAACCACCTTTTGTACCCCTGGCAGGAGCATCACCCAGGCAGGAACCTCCCTCCCCTGTCCTGAGCTGCAGGGCTGACATGGGGCCAAGGCAGGATGCTCTGGGGGGTGTCAGAATTCCAGCCTTATCTCCACAGGCTGAGATCATGAGTAGAAAATGTTTCTGTGTTGTCTCAGCCAGCTTCCTGTTGGCACCCCTCTTCCCCTCCACTGAAGCACCTCTCTGTGAGCAGTTTCAGAGCCAGAGAAGAACATTTACTGGTACAGACTAAACATATTTGCCATGTCTGAGACATCAGATTTGTGACAGTGCCTGTCCTTAGCATGACCCAGCTGCTCCTCAACCAGCTGTGCCCTGAGCAGGTCAGGGGCAGCAGCCCCAGCTGCAGGGGGGATCTGCTGCCCCTGCTTTTGGAACCTGCTGCCACACCAAGCAGTCACCAGAAGCTTGTCACTGGCTGAAAGCTGGCAGCCACCTGCTTTAGTGCCTGAAGGAAGGATGGGATCATAACCTGACATCTCCAGAGGGTTTGACTCCTCACCCCAGCAGTACCTGGAAGCCACAGCCACCAGGAGCTGGGCTCTGCAGCACTGAGTCACCTCCAGCCCCAGAGGGAGGGGGAAGGTAGGGTGAATCATCTGCTGGAGAGAGGCTGCAGGGACCAGCTCTGATTCAGAGATGCTTTGAGATGGCTCAACTCAAGCAAAATTAAATTCCACCTTTTTTTTTTCCCCAGTCCCCGGTTCTCAGTAATACAGGAAATTAGCTCCCTCAGCTCCAAGATCAATGTCTGAACGAGCTGCCAGAATAGTAAGCACTTGGGTTATCTGCAGTCACCTGATAAGGAGCAGGGCTCAGGGCACCTGATGGTGCCCCAGGCTGGCCACACAAACCCAGTGAGACAGCTGTTCCCCTGTTTCCCAGGCAAAAGGCCATATTTATCCACAGACTGGATGCCCTGGGGGAGCCCAAAGCCCCTCTGTAGGCTCTGCCCAGCTATACAGGCACAGAGAAGGCCACTGCCACATGAGAAGGTGACATCCATGTCCCTCTCCAGGGGCAACTGTCACCCTTCACTCCCTAAGTTCCCTGTGCATAAACAAAGCACTGACCTCCAGGGCTCCTGGGCATCTGTCACCATCAGTTTATTCCAAGAGAAAGTGAAATTAAAAAAAAACCCTGCAGCTGAAACAGTGCTTAATCTTGCAAAGATTATGATGACATGATTTGAAAAGCAAAGGAGGCTGTTAAGCCCCCAAAGCAGAGGTCTCTACTTGGTTTGTAAGTCTTATTTTGCCCATAATCTACAGGCAACGGGGCTTGGATGCTTCCAGGGTGTTCTTAGGGGCTATGTCAAGGCAGCTTTTAATCCAAAATCTGACCTCCCAGCTGTGTTTTGAGCTAAGAACACACCATCAGTTTCCCACGTGAAATGGGAAGAGAGGTTATTAAAGATTATGGCAATCCCAAATGAGGATGAAACATTAGAGATGATTAGAATTCAAATTAATCCAAACACTCTGGGAAAGGACAACAACCAAACAAAAAGAGGAGACTGAGAGGAGACCCCACTGTGGTCATTAATATCCTCATAAGGGGCATCACAGGGGCAGGTACCAATCTCTTCACGCTTGTGACAAGTGACAGGACTCAAGGAAATGGGCTGGAGCTGAGCAGAGGAGGTTTGGGTTGGATATGAGGAACAGTTTTTCACCCAGAGGGTGGCTGAGCGCTGGAAGCACCCCAGGGAGGTGCTCACAGCACCGAGCCTGTCTGAGCTCAAGGAGCATTTGGACAATGCTCTCAGGCACACAGTGGGACTCTTGGGGTGTCCCAGGAGCTGGACTTGATGATCCTGATGGGTTATTTCCAACTTAGCATGGCCTATGATTCTGTGAAAAAACTCAAACAGGACACAGTGTGACCAGGCAAGGACCAGCACAAAGGTTTAATTTACACACCAGACTCAAGTCAGTGGTTGTGGGGGGTTCCTACAAAAGATCCATATCCCACGTGGGCTGAACTGCCAGGCTTTGTCATCATCAGCTGGAGGAATAGCTGAGGGTGACAGGTACTCCAGGCAGGTGCCTGTAAACGTGGGATGGACCTGACTGCAGAGTGATGGGGGGGAGGCAGGCTGTCAGAGTGGTGTAAATGACTTAAGAGATGCCTTCCATCAGAGCTGTTCCCTTTGCAAAGCCCTGCTGCTGTGCCCTGGCTCCCCAGCAGGGACAGAGAGGCTCCAGGTGCCAGGCAGAGCAGCCTGGTCCAAGGGTTTGTTTGCATGAACCAGCTCCTCTCCCTGGGGCTCCTCCTGGAAACGCCCCACATCCTGCTCCGAGCAGGGCTGGAGCTCCTGCAGGCTGTGTGCACGAGCCAGGGTTTTGCCACGGATCTCTGAGCCCCTTGGAAGGGGACAAGGTGCCAGGTGCCACCTGTGCCAGCCCCGCGGGACGGGCGGGTGTTTGCTCGGAGAGAAGAGCAAACAAACCCACCCTGGCAGCCCCAGGAACTCAAACATCTCCAGATGGGAACAGGAGAGCCTGAGCAGCCCTGGGGAAAGCAGGGCCTGTTTGGGCAGCCCCCAGCCAGCACAGAGGAGGGGATGAGGAGGGAGAGAAAAGCCACAGCTTGTGGATACCTGGGGACATCTCTGCCAGCACAGACCTGGGCAGGCCAGGGGCTCCCCCCAGCCAGGGTGGGTGACACTTGCTCTTGTGCAGCCTTTCCTGCAGGCCAAACAGAGCCCCCAGCCTCCTTAACTCCCTGCAGCAACCCCCTGCCACCTCCCTGGGCTGACCTGTGCAGGTCCCTTGTCCTCCCCCACCACTGACCCACGCTCCTGTGTACAGCTGACCTGTGGGAAACACTTCTCAGCCCTGTGTGCCTCCCAGGAGCAGCCTGTCCATCACTTGGAGGGGCTCTGGACACAGAAATCCTGCCACAGGGCTAGGAACTGCTTCTTTTCAGCCAGGACTAAGGGGAGGGTTTGCTGCTGGCTCAGCAGGAGCTGTGTGACTATGCCCTGGACCAATCTTCCAGATCCTTCTCCTGTGTTACAAACTCTGCCAACAGCAGCCCAAAAATCATCCACCAAGGAAGAGGCACAGTCTACAAAAGGGTTTAGTGCAAAACCCTGCAATAATCAGCACCCAGCACATTGAGATGGGAGCCTTTTCTGCCTCATATCCATTCCCATACTTGTACTCAGGGCCCAAAGGAGACGAAAGGCTCAGTAAGATCTGAACATTAATCCACACACGTTATGAAACATCTTTTTACTATTCCCTCTCCTCCACGGCTCAAGCACAGGGCTCTTGCTTTTCCCACGATGATCTCTAATTTTAAAACACTGATGCATGATGATGATTTCCTGGAGAGTGGCTGGTCCATGAAGGACCATGCACAGCAGAGGAAGGTCTGAAACCTCCACAGATGGACCAAGCTCTCCAAGGCTGAGCTCATCCTTCCCCGGATTAACTCATTGCTCCCAACACTAACTGCAGGAATCAGCTGTCAGAGCATTTCACATCACTGCTGGGAGGTTTATCTGACAAAATCCCACCACGGGAAATAACTCACAGCCTCTTGCTCCAGCTGCCAAGCAGGATGAGGAGACCACCCAAGGCACAGCACCAAGAGCCTTCCCCAGCTCTCAGATGTGGGGCTCCACAACTGGGGCATCTCACTTGTCAGAACAGCAATTTGGGAAAGTGTTCACAGATGCAGATGGAGCTGAATGGAAATTAATGTCAAAGGGTAATTAGCTGCAGTAATGGCAGTCCTTCAGGTTGTGCCTGAGCTGTTCAGTAGCTCTGAGAGTCATAGCTTACCTGCTAAAAAAAAAAAAAACAATAAATTAAAAAACAAGCACTTGAAACCCTGTGGTGTGGTGGTTCTGGGACAGTTTGGGCACAACTCAAACTCACATTTCTCAGCATTATAACCGATTTTATAAAACATGCTCTAAAACACGTGAAGGCAGGACACCAGAGGGGAAAAAGCCCTTCATGTGGCAGAGTGGGCTGCAAGAACACACAATAAAGGTCTGCATTTAAGGATTTCAGTGTTTCTAGCAACTGACCTACCTCCCCATTCTGTGTGCACATGTGACTTCTATCACTGAAAATCAGTGAGCTTGAAAACCTTCCCCAAAGCAAAGAGGACGAGGAGAATTAGGCTTGGACCAGCGACATCATCAGCTTCAATGCTTCAAATTAAATTCCATGCTGGCAAAGGACTATGCTCCATCCTCATTTCTACTGATTAAAATGTACCTAGATTTTGCTTTTAAGTTTCAAAGTTAATTGAAAGTCATCCTGGGAGAATGAGAGAAGTTGAAAATGTGGAGAGCAAAGCCTTTCTAGGGTGCTGGTGGCCGAGTCCCCATCACGGACCTGGGCGTGCCACCAGCCCAGGGTGGGTGACAACCAGGGTTGGTGACACTTGCTCTTGTGCAGCCTTTCCTGCAGGCCAAACAGAGCCCCCAGCCTCCTTAACTCCCTGCAGCAACCCCCTGCCACCTCCCTGGGCTGTCCTGCGTGAATCCCTTGTCCTGACTTGTCCTGCTCCAAGATCTGCTGCTCTCCTCAGCAGCTTTGCTCTGTACGTGCCCAGGCAGCCACAGCGCAGCACTGAGTCACCCACAGCAGTGAGGGCATCTCATCCTGCCTTCCTTTGTTTATTCTCTCCATCACACAGAGCTGTAGGCAGTCCCCATTTCCCTGGATACCATCAGGCCAAAGCAAACGTGCCCCCAGGGGCTGCTCCTGGGAGCGTTCTGAGATTCCCTGGCATGGCCACCACGGATGGGACGTGACTCTGGATGAGCTGAGGGAACAAGGCAGTGTCAGGGACCCTCTGTCCCCAGCAGCTGCTCTGGGATCAGCCCCATGAGGCCAAGCTTGTCCCAAAGGGAGCCAGTTCATCCCCCGGGAGCTGGAGCCCAAGCTCCACTCTTCCCTCAGTCCCCAGAATAGCAATACTCCCACTCCAGGAAATTATGGATTTTCTTGAGCATTACTGTGACCTTTTTAATTTCCATTCTGCCTTTAGCTGTCTCCTCCCCTACACTCCTTCTCTAAACAAATCCCGAAGCTGTACAAAGTGTTTCCTGTAAATAATACTCATCTGGCATGGACAAAGGGAAGGAAAAAAACCCTTTTGCTGCTAGTTCCAACTTGCAATCATCCCTCCAGTTTAACTTCCATCTGCTTGACCCGGGAGCAATGAAAGCAGCACAGTGTTTGAGGGAAATGGAGGGGACAGTGACATGCTCTGGCCATCAGATTTGAACCTGAAATGAGAAGTTCAGGTCACGGAAATTACTGATATTGTGCTTCAGAGTGTGCAGTGCAGTGATCAATGTTGAAACTCAGGGAAGAATTCCCAACGAGCCCCTTCCTGCCCAGCACAGTCAGCTGCCCTCACAAATGTCACTGCACTGGACAAAACCTTTCCTTTCCCAGGCTCTGGTGCCACCTCCCACGGATGCCAGCCCCTGCTCTGGAGATGGCTGAATCCCTCTGAGCCCCCTGAGAGGCTCACCTGAGCAGGAAGCAGCTTCCCAGGCAGCTGTGAGCCCCCCTCTGGAACACAAACCTTGCAAGGGTGCCTTGGGCTGTCCTTGTCACCAGTCAGTCACTGAGGCCACTGTGGGAACGGGCTGAGTCACCAGTGGCTGTGCTGCCTCTCCCACCACAGCACTGCTTCTGTGATTCCACAGGGAGCCAGGGCTGCACAAGCACAGCTGCTTTTCCTGAGGATGCCAGGACCTGGCAGCAAGGGGAACTGCCTGGTGTGGTGTTAATCACACTGGCTGTGTCACCCCAAGGGACAGGTGTCCCCTGCAGGTCACCTCTGCCTGCTTTTTGTGAGCTGCCTGGCCTCACACATCTGTCCCACGGGTTAAATCCTCACAAATCGCGGCAATACAAAGCCCTCTCCTCTTCCACAGGTTTTTCCTTGGATTTGGATCACACCTTGTGCAGTAAACCCCAAGACACCCTTGTCTAAGAGGTACAGGCTGGCCTCACACAAAGCACCCCGCTCGCTGTCAGTGCTGCTTTTTGGGATGTCCCTGCAGCACCTCCCCATTCTGTGTGCCACCACTGCTCCCTGCTCAGCCCAGGGGGTCACAGGAAGAGGATGGGTGTTTTGGGGAAGTAGAAACCACCCACTGGGCCCCACAGGATCTTTCATTGTGTTCTGCAAATGTCTGTGTGTTGTGGTTTGTTATTTGTATTTCTCCACAGGCTGGATTTCCTTGCTTCTCCAAACTGTTTTCTAACAGATGTTGGGATGTTTTTCCTACCTGGAGCAAAGCTCTACCCCTGCCCACACATGCCACCAAGCCTGGAAAGAGCAGAACACCCAACCAAACCCATCCCAGCCTGTTGGAATTCGGGACACAGGGAATATTTCCCTGCCTGTATTAGGGAGCCCTGACCCCCAGTCAGACACTGTTTTTAACCTTCGTCCCAGGGAAAAAATTGCCAAGGCTTTGGGATGAGTTGGAGAACACAGGTGTGAACTAGGTANGGGCCCTGGGGGTAGGTTCCCAGCAGTGTGTGGAGAAAGAGCAAAGCCACCCACACCAGCCCCTGATCTGGCCACCCCAGCACAGCACAGTGCTGCCACAGGAGGGTTTTTCACACCAAGGTTCCATCAATCATCACGAGCCATCAGAAACACATGATGGCACATTGCATTTACATCTATGGCAATACATTCTGTCAGCACAGGAGTGAAATAAAACAATTGTGCCTTTTGATTGGACTTCCCACGGCCCCACCTCGGGTTTTACAGCAAGGAAACGCTGAGGAAAGTTTGCCAGGACTGATGCCAAGTGCCATCAACAGCTCTCGATATCTGCTAAGCCACAGAAACCCACTGTGAGGTCCTGAAGGCAGCTGAGAACAGGGATCCAGGGATCAAGGTGTTTTCATCCAACAGAGCCTACAACAATCTCTAACACTCAAGAAAATTACAGGCTTTACTACTACAGGAGAGGACAGGCTCTGAAGAATACGACTGAATTCTCTGAAGAATACTACTTTTTCTTTTTAAAAGCAATCAGAAGAATGGCTCATTGTTTTAGGAATTAACTACACAGTACAGACCTGGGCAGTGCTGCCTCTTGGTCAGTGTTGGTTTGGGAGCAACACTGCCCTGTTCTTGTGCCTCTTCCTCTGCCACCCAGCACACACCAGTCATGGAGAAATTCAGGGATGTGGGGTGGGAAGGACATGCCTGCTTTTCCCTGGATCCCCCAGCACTCTGGACAAAGGTAGCTGCTCTCTCTGAGCATCTTTGAATGTTGTTACAGTTCAAACAACAATCCTGAGGCACCAGCCAGTGGGAACATCAAAAGTCACTGTCCTACACGTGTGCAGCAATGGGGAAGTGGCAGAGCAGGGAACAGCATGATATGATGGATCAAGTGGTTAAAAACAGTAAATAAATTAAGGGAGTTGGGGATGAGAACATGTTGGGTTTTGGTCCCCTGACAAAAGTGAGAACCCCCCTTCTGGGCTTGTTGGAGGGGGTTCCCCTGGGAGTTCTTTGCCAAGGATGAAACACAAGTAGGATTCTCTGTTTTTTGGTCTTCAGGCTGTTGTTTATTTTTCTCTTATCTTAAGTTCAGCACACCGTCTATACACTAGACTTAGTGTACATGAAGCAAGGCACAAAATGGAGCTCTGATACCTAAAACTAAGGTCTTTTTAAAGTTATCCAGTTCAATTACTTTCTAACACATACTTTGTTTCTACTTTTCTACTAACAACTTTTAGTAATCTATTCATGTAACACTTAAGCCACTACTTTTTCTAACTAATAACTTCTTGCCACCAGTACTACAGAAAATGGAGCAGAAGAACAAGAAGGAGATGAGACAACACTTGAAATCTTGTATCTTGTCTCCTATTCACTCTCATATTAAAATCTTAAAACTCTAAATTCTTTACTCTGTGATAAACTACTACTATTACATACCCTAAATTCCAACAGAAACCCACCAGAGAAATGTGTGAAAGTTGTGAATGTAAGCAGGCACCATGGCTGCTCCTCACTGGTTCAAAAATGTGAGAGATGAGTATGGGCAAGTTGGAGATGTGGTTGTCCAGAAAAGAGCAAGAGTTTGCCACGCAGGAACAGCATTTTGTTTGTTATGGGGCTTAAAGCAAGCACGAGGAGCCGTGGATGTTTGGTATCAACCAGCTTTCACATGGGTCTGAATGATGCAGATCATTCCTGCCAGCTGACCCAGCCAACCTGCAGAGCTTCCAGCATCCTGAAAATAATGCAAAGCCCTTTGTCTGTGCAGAAGCCTCCTGCTGTTCTGGGATTATCAAAAAACAAGTTCGTTTTGCAGTCTTTGGTATGTTCCTTCCTACTGTTTCAGCAACACCAGGTAACAGCACCAGCACAAACCCACACCAAGAACACCAGGGACTGATGCTCCTGGGGAATCACCCCACGATGGCATTGCCAGCACCACCATCCTTCCCCCTCCCTCCACTCCTGGCCTCCAAAACTCTCTCCTCACCCTTCTTTCCCCTTTCACATCCCCCTCACCCTCACTGGCCCAGCAATGCAAGCTTTGGGGAGTAAGAGCTAGCTGAGAGTTTGAGCTGAAAAACAATGGCGCTTTTTTTTTTTTTAATGTATTTCAAAACAAATTATTTTGAATTTCTGTTCCAAATGACAATCTAAAATTAAATGAATGTTTTTGTTGGATCCAAGCAGTATTTTTTCCTTGATATTGCAGTTTGGCCAGCGAACTAGACGAAAAAAAATTACAAAAAACCAGGTCTGAACAACTCTTTTCATTTTTCCCCAGCTCAGACACAGACAGTGCCAGTTCAGTGACGGGAGATGGGGTCGGGTTCAGGAGTAAACAATGGGCTCTGCAGACACCGGGTCAGCCCTGCCCCACCCAGCAGCTTTCATGGCAGGCTGGTTAAAAGTCTTTGAGGGAATCACACCAGGTCCGTATCAGCCTGAAAAAGACCCAATCTCAGCTTTTCCAGCCTGTTTCAGACCAGCTACAGCCAGATATGGACTGAGGCCCCCCTGACAGACAGAACATGGTCAGTCACAGCCCTTGAGGATTATTTTGGGGGGCCAAGTCCGTGCACTGCTGCTTGGATGAGCTGGATGAGGACTCGCTGTGGCACGTGTCCCTGTGCTGCCACAGCTCTTGCCCAGCCCAGCAAGAGCTCCCGTGCTTCTCTTCCCTGCCTGGATGTACTGGAGCACAAACCAGAGCCCTCTGGGGGGGCACAAACCCCCCCACACCTTTACCTGCCTTGGAGAGATCCACAGGGACCCTGTGGTGTCAGCCCCAGGGACACGGTGGGGCTGGGCAGGAGGGGACCCTGGGACACTACAAACCAACCATCAGAGGATAGAGCTGCTGCCCCAAAGCTCCCCAGCTGAGATGGGATCACAGAATGGTTTGGGGTGAAATGGACCCTAAAGATCATCTCATTCCAATCCCTGCCGTGGGACACCTTCCCCAAGACCAGGTTGGTCAGAGCCCCATCCAACCTGGCTTGAGCACTTCCAGGGATGAGAGAGCCACAAGTTCTCTAGACAGCACCAGTAAATCCAATTTGACTTATATTCTATTTCCCATGTTTTATAGGGAATCATTTTACAAGTCACAATATGGGAAAATCCTCCCTCAGTGATGGAATCACAGCTCCTGCTGTTATTCCTGTAATTTTTCCTATAGCTTCAGCTCATATATGAAGAGTTATTTCTCCCTAAGTGCCTAAGCAATAAATTAGGAGTCTGCAGTCCAGGTAAGGGTGGGTGACACATAACCACTACAAATAATTCTGGTGGTACTGTAATTCTGTGATCCTTCTTTTAGTGAGTGCCAGCATCTCACATAAACCTGAACCTGAAACCATCCTTGGCCAAAACCACTCGCACTGTCCTTGAAAATACCTATAAACTGTCGTGTCATTTATCACAAATCCTGTCTATTGCTTCTTTGGCAATGCAATTGGGTCTGAGTAATGGAAAGTGAGAATCAAAAAATGCTTAAAAAGTAGTATTCCAGAGCAAGTTTGCCTTCAGCAACTGAAATAACAGACATCCCCAAGGCACACATGTAAGAGCTGGCTTCAGTAGAAGTTATTGCTGTGTAAAATCCCTGTTTCACCCTCTCCCCTCCTCCTGCTGCTGCTGCCAGGAGTTCCAGGAACAAAAGCAGTGCCAGGATGAGCCACACGTGCCTGTGGCTAGGGCACAAAGGTCTCACTGAGCCTCTCTGCTCCTAAGAGGTGAGGCACCCCAAGGTAAACTCTTCATCCCGACCCCACCTACGTGGCGTGTGCTCAGAAGTCACAGCAGATGGGTTGGGATGTCCTTGAAGTGCTTCAAGGAAGGTAAATCTTGCCTGGGGCAGGGAACAGTTGTCCTCTCAACAACAGGAGAGCACTGCTGTGCCCATGGAGGAGGATGGAGCTGGAGGCTCAGCCAAACAAGGTACTCCAGCTGGGTTCAGGGGGACCCAGACCACAAAAGAGATCCAAAATATGCCGAAGAGGGACAAATCAGACCAGACATAACAAGTACCTAGCCTCAAAAAGAGTTCAGATATTCTTTTTTTTTTCCTTTGCCATCATTTTCAGGAGTTTCTCAACCAGGCACTGCATTTCCAGCCTGCCAGAGGCTGTCAGCATCAGCTTTTGCAGCTGAGAAGTCACTTTGTCACATCACCAGCTCCTCTGACAGACAGCAGAGAGCCCAGAGGCTCTGCAGCACCCTGCACATCTATGTCTTGGAGAAGCAATCTGGATTCCTAGTGAAATTCCCCAAAGCAAGTGGCCATTGCTGCGCCCTGATGTGTCAACACACACGGCGGCCTGGCTGCACCTCACAGAGGTGGCAGCTCTCCAAGGTGGCCTCCCCAGTGCCATGAGTGATTCCTCCACCTTCATTCACCTTCTGCCCAATAAATCAGGGAGATTTATTATGGGAGATTTAAAGTGAAGCCTTTGCAACCCAGAGCAGCTCAGCAGTGCTGCCTGTGCTCTTTGCAAGGTGTGAGGTGTTTGTAAGGACTGCAGCTGTCCTGTTGCTTCCCAGTAGTGTGTTCTGGGCAAGGCAGTTCTGCTCTTTTTGTTTAAGCAGCTGCACCACGGAAACCTCACAGCAGTGTTTCCAAAATACAACCACAGCCCCTTTGAAACAAAGGTACTGCCCAGGTGTCAGCTCAGCTGTACCACTGAGTGTGGGAGGGTTTGGGCACCCAGCAGAGACACATCAGGGGCTTTGCAGTGCCCCAGCTCCACTCCAGAACGACCCACCCCAAACAAGCAAAGCAGCTCAGGACCCTTGGCCTCATCTGCAAGGAGTCACAGCACCAGGTCACAGGGCTGGCAGCGTTTCCGTGTGATAGCCAGTTGTATCCAGACCTCTCCTTGCACTGCTCCTCCCTGCTCCAGGGCTGCTCCAACCACCTCAGGAGGCCACAACAAATAACAGGTTTCCCTACACACAGTGCACAACCATTAATACCAATTTAATCCGTTACAATGTGCTAATCATCACACTCAGACGGTCTCAGGCTCCCGGCATACAAGCCCTAATAAACCCTCCCGGCAGCCCATTTAGCAACGCTAATGAGAGAAGAAAAATGTGCAAGAAAGAAACGCTGCTAATTACTTTTAACCATAAACAGGCAGCAGCATCACAGAGCGAATTTTCTGGCTGAAGCCAAACCCCAGCTCCTGTGGCTCATGAGCTCAGGCAGAGTCCCGTGGCAATGATGTGGCTCAAGTGACTGGCACCCACTTGAGTTAGGAAGGGCGTTAGGAGGACGCTGGCATGATGACACCACGTCCCCACAGCGGCCAGGGCACAGCCGGGACAGAACTTGGCTTGCAGAGCACGGAGCCACAGGCTGGTGCCTGGAGCAGAGCAGAAATCAGCTGCAGAGCAAAGTCCAGCAGCTGGAGGAGCTGCCAGAGGCAGCTGAGCTTTCTGGGGTGAGCAGGGCACCTCTAGAGGAGACTTTTCTCCTCCGTGGTGCACCAAGCCCTTCCTGGGGCAGGATTGCACGGGGAATTCCGAGGAACGACACCAGGCACGGCTGCACACCCTGCGTTGGTGGGGAGGAAGGAGCAGAGGGCACAACGCCCTCAGCCCACAGGGCAAGCCTGGCAAAGCCGGGACGAGGGAGAATGGATGCCCCAGCGTGAGGGGATCCCAGCTCTTACACCCCGGTTGTGAATGCCGAGGGCAGCAGTGTCAACACACACACACACCCCCCACCGTCCTGTTCCGATGTCGCGCTGCCACTCGGCGCTGGATGTCACCCCGTGCTGGCACAGGTGCCTTCCGACAGCAAAGTCCGTGCCCCCAGTGCCGGGTTCTGCCTGGAACGGGCTGCCCCGCCGCGTTTGTTTTGCTTTTTAAGTCTTTTCCACGCGTTCAGAGCCACTGAAAGCGCTGCTCGCCCCTCCGCAGGGCGCTCACAGCCAGGAGGGATCGTGCGCGTCGTACCTGGGGAGTTTTTAACCTTTTTCTCTTCCCAGCACAGACACAAAGGGAGAGGCGAGAGGAGAGGGAGGCTCACCTGAATACGAGGATTTCTTCATGCCGTCGCTCCGGGCTGTGACATGGGAGCAGGGGCGAGGCCGGGCGGGGTGCGCGGTGCCGGGGGTGCCACGATCCTTTTGTAGGCAGGGCCGGGGAGGGGACGCGCACGGTGCCACCGCATCCGTGCGTGGCTCCGGCCGAGGGGCAGCTCCCGCTTGTGAGCACGCACACCTTTGCCAGCCGCACACACCGGTGCGGGCTGTTCCAAGTCTCCCGGCACGGGCAGGGGAAGAGCGGGGCTCAGCCTGCCCCGCGGCTGCCCCTTACCCCCGGGGAGCTCAAACCATCCCCGGGGCTCGGCCCTGTCAGCTCCCCGCCCTGGAAATCCCAGCGCGTTCGGCCGCCGCAGCAAAGGGAAGGGATGGAATTTCACGCCCCCAGCCCGGCGCACCCCATGGATTTGATTCAGCCCTTGGCTGCTGGAGCAGCTCAGGTCAGCGCCGCTCTCCCGTCTCTAGTTCAAAGTGCAGCAGTGACCCGTGAAAACGCCTCTTTCCTCTCCAAACCCGCCCGGCCAGGGCTCATTCAAGGCTGCGAACCGAGCGAAGCGTTTGTGCAGGCTCACACCTCGCTTATCGCTGCTGCGGGGGGGCAGAGAGCCACGGAGCCCAGAAACAGCCCCCAGACATCGCCCCAGCTGTGGGGGAAAGGATTTTACTGCTCCTCGTGTGCCAGGAGCGACAACATGCTCCGGATCGCTCCCCTGCGAGACCAGGTTGGGCAATTAATTACACAAATGCAATCAGCCGGGGGCATTGCAAACACAGACAGGAAGAAAGTCATAGCTACTCTTAATTTGCTCCGAGGGCACAGGGAAGTGCAGGAGCCTGAACTGCTGGAGGAAGGGCCGGGCTGTTCCCTGGAAAGATTTCCACAGCCCCTCTGGTGGGTCGCCCACGCACAAAGGTGCAGAGCACAAGTTCTGTTCTCATGAGAGAATTCCACCAGCTCTAAGGAAGGCATGGATTCCATAGGAAGGGCTTTCTTGCTTGGTTTCAGACTCGTCCAGAGTAGGGAAAGAAGCTTTCTGTCCCCAGCCCTAACTCTGGCATTGCAGGGGGACAGAGAAAGGCAGCAGATGAGCTGGATTAAGAGGATATGGTCCTATGAGCATTTTTTACCATCTCTCAGCCATAGATTATCTCCTCTGTAACAGATCTGAGAAAAAGGATTGTCTGAGTCTCTCTCCGGCTTCAGTGCAAAACTGGAAGAGCTGGCTGAAGTCACTGGGGGATTCAGTGCTAAGCAGCCAGACTTTGCACTGGAACAGCTCAGGAGCACTCCACATTCCCAGGATTGTAGCAACTACAGCTACCCAGGGGTGCAGGACAGAACTACATCACTCTGGTGCTGGGGTCTGCAGGGGGGACATGTTTGCAAAAACTGCCATCAACAAAGCTTCCATCAAAATAAAACTTCTTGAACCACCAAAGGTTTGTTGCTTAATCAAGCACACATTTAAGGCAATAGTAATGATATATTACCCTTTCCACAGGTGCTTTTGAAATCATTAGTCACAATTCACGGAGGAGGAACAATAGTGCAACGACTTGCCCAACCTTGTACCCCAAAGTAAGGGCAAAGTCAGGAGCAGAACCCTCTCCTGGTCACTGACCCCACTGTTCTGCTCCTGCCTGCACCTCTCTGGTGGGCACCACTGTTTGACACCCAGCACTCACAGGGACACACCTTGCAGGAGTTCAAAAGGCAGCTTTCCCTTCTTGATGATGGGGATATGTGCACGTGTGCCTGCTTTAGTGTGCAATTACACGTGCACATGTGTGCAACTCACTGTCCAGTCCTGTATTAGTGTGATCACACGTGCAAAGGGTGTCTGTGCCACCGTCCCAGGGCTGCTGTGGTGGGAGCAGCTTGTTCAGAGCTGTGGCCGTTTGATCAGCTCCACTGCACAAACATAAACAGCAAATTGTGGGGCAGGCGTCCTACTGCAGGGCCAAACAAACACGATGAGACAGAAAATGGCTGAAGGGATAATTTTCTGAAATACTCCCTGACAAAGAATCCTTTTCTTTGCCTGCCCGGCCTCAGAATTGCCCAGAGAATCAGTTGCTTGGCTCAGAAGGGCAGGTTAATGTTTAATACAATGCAGAGCCCACAGGCTTCAAACAGGTAAGTCATTTAGAGCTTTTTTTTTTTTTCCCCCCTGCTCTTTTGTAAGTCAGTGAGGGAATTTACTGTTCCTTAAAGTAGGGATTTGGACTGCTGGCTCAGTCTGGCTGCAGCTCTGGCAGGCACTGTGTGAGCTTCACAAATCCAGCCCTGGCACCCACACCTGTCCTGCCCCAGCCCTGAACATCCCCCTGCCAAACACATCCCACCCTGGCACAGAGCTGGCCACCCTTCAGAGAGGCTGTGCCAGCCTGACTTGTCCCACCTCGGGGTGCCCAGCTCCACACACACAGCAGTCATCTGTGGAGGTATGAGCCTGGGCAGGCTGCTCTGAGCCCAGTGGCACCTGCAGCCACTGAGGCTGCAGATGTTGCAGGTCTTGCAGCAGCTGCTGAGCCTGGCCCAGCTGTGCTGCCCTCAGCAGCTGGTTCTTCCTGCAACACGTGTGTTAGAGTTGTTGCAGGCATGAAAAGTGTTGGCTCTGATGCCTTGGAGTGGTTACCTAGAACAGAGGCTAGGCAAGGTTAAGAGAATAAAGTGGGTATTTATTAGAGGCCTTCAGTAGATACACCCTGGGCAGTGCAAAAGCCTCACAGGGGCTACACCCAAGACAGATGATGGTCACAAGTATTTCAGACAGAAATAAGTTTGGCCCATTTACATATCATGGGTTAATCCTCCAATTACAGCTTCAAGTAATGAAATCATATTCCCTCAGTTTGTTCTCCCCAATTCACTTTTGTTTATACTTTTTGGGGCCTGAGGCTGTAGGGTGTCCTTGGATGTCAGGCCTCAAGGCATTGTTTTGTCTGACCAAAACGTGAAGACAGTAACCAATGCTTTATATGGAGTTCCGAGTTACGCACCAATGCAGGATCTGCAAAATATAAAGGCTAAAAACTTGAGGCATCAGCTGCAAGGGGTCTGTTCTGTCTCTCCCCCAGCATCCTCCTCCAGGGAGCCACGTTCCCCAGCATGTGGGGGTCCTGCTTGCAGAAACACAATCTCCCAAACTAAACACAGCAGTGATCAGAGGAGGGAGAGACAAGCACTGCCAGCTCCACACCGTGGGCTGAGGCCGGCAGCCAGAGGCCCAGGAAAGGGTCAGAGGGAGAGAGACAACAGCAGAGGCAGCAGCACCCAGAAATGCACATTGGAGTGAGGAGGAAAGGGTACAAGTAAGGAAAGGATGAGCCCCATGAAAAAAAAACCTGATTACAAGGACTTACATAAATGTCCAGAGAGATTTGGGAATGCTGGGCTGTGTCACTGCCTCTCTGACTGACTCAGTCCATCTCTCTGAGCAAGCTTCTCTCACAAAAGAGGAGGAGGATGGAGTTTTCCCAGGGAGAGGTGTGGTGAAGCTGAGGGTTCCTGGGGTTCCAAGGCATTGGCCAGTAGACAGAAGTGGCTGCCATGGAGAGAACAGAGCTCCCTGGGTGTCCAGCAACAAGGAGAAGCAGGAATTTACACTGTCCATGTGCAGCAGAGCAGACCTGAGCTTGGGGAACAGCATCTCTGATTGATACAGGGTAGAACCTCAGGTGTCAGGACTATAAATCCCCCCCCATGTCCCTCTCCAGCTCTGTTTGTTTTACAAATGATCCTCCTAGCTCCTTTCCAGACCAATCACTCTTTTGTGGCTGTGATGCTGGGGAGGGGATGCAGAGGACTTTTCCACCCTGCTCTGCCCCAGCAGCCTAGGGCCCAGTGCTGGCAGGCAGCTGCCAAACTGAGCAGCAGGGGAATGGCCTGGGGATCCCTGCAAACCCAGCATGGAGAGCCCCTGGATTCCCTGGATTCAAGGGAAAGGAAGCAGGAGACCATCACACAGGAGTTGAGAGCTTGTGGGGTTTGGCTAAGACAGGGCTGCCCTGGCAGGTACCAAGGAGGGCTTTGGGCACTGCTGCATGTGCAGTGGGACCTGACTCACCCCAGAATCCAAAGGCTGGGATTCACTAAGCCAGCAGGAAGGGCCAGGAGTTCAGTTAACCCACTGGATCTGCTCACTTCCATTGGAGGAGCTCTGTGCCAGCAGACTGACTGCTGGTGGCCCAGCTCTGGCCCTGCTCTGTGCCCTTTGCAGGGCACAATTCCCTCTGTTGGTGCCCAATTCCCTCTGTTGGTGCCCAATTCCCTCTGTTGGTGCACAATTCCCACTGTTGGTGCCCAATTCCCGTTGTTGGTGCCCAATTCCCACTGTTGGTGCCCAATTCCCATTGTTGGTGCCCAATTTCCTCTGTTGGTGCACAATTCCCACTGTTGGTGCCCAATTCCCATTGTTGGTGCCCAATTCCCACTGTTGGTGCCCAATTCCCATTGTTGGTGCCCAATTCCCTCTGTTGGTGCACAATTCCCACTGTTGGTGCCCAATTCCCATTGTTGGTGCCCAGGACAGCGAGATGCTTGTGAGAAAAGACAAAAGCCTGGCAACCAGCACTGGACACTGGCAGAATCTGCCCTTCTCTCAGCTACCTTCTTGAGGAAATTAAACTCTTATGGCACCTCTGATGGCTCTCCCTTTCCCCTGCAGCCCTAGCAGAGCATTCACTCACACAATGCACCTCTTGTGCCAGTCAGTTAATCCATACACTGCACTGCTTACTTACATTCATTATCCTCATTTAGTTATTAAAAAAAAGCAAACACATATTTTCATTTTTAACAGTTCTGAGAAAGGGTTATCCAAACTGGGATTAAAACTCTGGGCTGTCTAACTTGTTACTGCCTAAGTTTTCAGCTGCAGGAATGTTGGCTGCTCCAAGCTCAGTGGAGCCTTATAAAAACATACCTGCCCAGATCTTGGAGAGGGAGATAGGAATCAGCTCGATGATCAAAGTCCCTGATAGCATTCCTGGATCATACAGGCTGTTCATGCAGAGCTCTGCAGGGCTGATTGGCACTGACCTGGAACTGCTTTCCGCAGCACTTGGGGATAATTCAGTGGAATTCACATCCAAAAATCCTCCAAGCCCTGACTTCATCTGTAGGCACATATGAATCATGTGGCTGCTGTGATGCAGCAGCCTGACTCTCAAGCTTGCAATTAGGAAATTAGGGGTAGGTTTATGGAGTGCATTTGGGGTGACCTGCTGTTCATGAGCACCAAACCCACTGAACCATGAAGGTGGGCTGGTGGGATGTGTGTGAGAGCAGCTCAGCTCCACATGGATGGGGAATAATCTCCTGCTGGAAATCATGGCTGAGATCTCAGCTAAATCTGTGTAACTTAATGTGAACAAGCCTATTTCCCTGTCCTCAGTGTCACTGGGGACAGTGTGGCCACCTGTGAGTCCCTGTGTCCCCAAATGTCTGTGCAAACCCCACTGCCAAACCCAGGCTGGCTAAACACAAACAACAGCAATGGCACAAGCCACCACCACTGCTAAAATTTGCCCTAGTCCAGCCCTGAATCACATTTTCTTGCCACTGGCCAGGATTTCACGCAGCTCTCTCCCCTTCTTGCTCCACTGTAGGAAAACACAGATGTTCAGCCTGTCAGCATCAATCCACAATGCTCAGATGCAGGAGGCCAGGCAGCTGTGGTGACCTAAAGCCTCATCACTCTCTCTCTGCTTTTTCCAGAGGTTGATTCATTTGCTTAGGACACAGCACAGCCAGGCTCTCTGTGGTCTTAACTGCCTATGGTTAAGAGGTAAATAATTTAGCTGTGTGTTTCTTAACTTCTCTCCCTGTGATTCCATCTGACAACAAAGCACCAAAACCCCACAGCACCAAAGGGTCATCACGTATGATCTGATGGTCAGGCTGCTCTCGTTGGGGTGATGGTTATGGTAAGGAAGCAAATAACTTAATGAAGCAATTACTCATATAAAATCAGCAGATTTTGTTCTTTTCTGCTGCCTTGATTATGACGAACCAGGAAGAATGTCCAATTACTCAGGGCAGAATTTCATTACCAAACAAGATAACATCTGCTCAACCACAAGGTACATTAGATGGCCATTTTCATAGAATGGTTAGGGAAGAGAATACTTCAGCCTGAAATTAAAGTTGAAGAGGGCATTAACAGACAACAAAATAAAAATTAAGGGCAGTAGTCAATGCCCATTCAATGGAAGGAAAATCCCTGAATGTAAGGGAAGTCTGAATGAAAGGTCATAAGTGTTTTTAATTTTCAATAGCTCCAGTTTCTGAAAACAAAACTCTTCAAGGTGGCTCATGAGCTGACCCACATGAATACATCCCCACCCCCCCTCCAAGAATCATTGTAAAATCCCTGAGCTGCTTTCAGAACTGCCAGCTAAGCACTTCAGAATCTAACTGCAAGTTTGAAAAACAAAAGCAGGTCAAAGTCAAACTCTCAAATCCCTCACAGCTTAATCCATTTTTCACAAATAAAGAACCCTGGTTTATGGCTTTCATGGTCTGAGTTGAAACTACAAGAATTAAGCAACAACCTCGGCTTTGTGTCAGTCATGTCCTTCCAAAGTGGTACAGAAGGGACCTGAGTCTTACTTGCCACCAAGTGAGAGGATCCCTAATTTTCATCCAGCACCACACCTAACCCAGGGCAGGGCCTTCCCCCAGTGAATCCCCAGGTGCATTTTCACAAGTGCAGTTTAAAGAAGGGAACATCCACCCCAGGGAAGGGGGAAAAGGGGAGCAGAGGCACAGTGCTGGAGCCCTGAAAAGCCAGGCTTGCTGGTGCTGCGCTGGCAGGAGGCACAGAACATGTGGGGCAAAGGGACCACACAGCATCTCTCCTGACCTCCCCAGCAGCACCAAGCAGCCTGGCTGCAGGCTGAGCACGTGCCAACAAGCCAGGCACTGCTGTTGAGCTGCTGCTGTGCCTGTGCAGAGACACCCCTGGGTAGGCAGGGAATGGCACAGTCATGCTGCAAGCTCTGCTTAAGTGCGCCTGCCGTGATTTCCAAATCCAGCCCTGAACGCAGCTCCCAGCCCTGTGAGAGTGACTCAGAGCATATTCCCACCTGCATGACCTTACATGTTTGCCTCCTGTCTGCAAGCCAGAGGCACGAGGTGCCCCTTCCCCTGACAGCTCTTGGTGGAAAAGCAGCCCCAAATGCAGAGGGGGCTCTGCCTTGTCCCTCGCAGGGGAAACACTGGACTGGAGCCATGGGGCCTGCTAGAACTGGGAAAGGGGAGCAAGGAACTGGAAAATAAAATCAGCAATTAAAGAGCCCACTGAAAATGTGGATAAAGGAAAACCACTGAAGGATCAACCAGAGTCTGCCTATAATCACTAGCAAAGCAATTACAGAATTAGGGATGATTTATAACAGACTGAAGAGCTGGATACTTGGCACGTGCTATGGAAAAGCTGTAAGGAGGGAATTCTGTATGCTGGCACTGGGCTCAGAAGCCACAAGTGATGCAGCCTCAGCAGTTCTGGCCTTTACAGAGCAAACTGAGCAGAATTTGGATGTCTTTTCTTATAGCTCTCAGCTTCCAGCTATAATTTGGTCCAGCCATCGAGTCCAAGTTTTAAAATCAAAACAAACAAAATTTAGTTATGCAGAAGGTTGAAAAAATATGAGGCATGATTAATAATAGCCACTGTTTCCTCAGTGCTGTAACACAGAGCAGCTTCCAGCCAGCACTGGCAGATCTTTTGGGAGGAAATTACTATTGTCCAACTTTACAGGTGGGGAAACTGAGACACAAAAGGGCTGCAGAAAGCAGCTGGTTTAGCCTAGCTTTAGAGTTGTAGTCCTAGACTTTTATTACACATAGAACTCTGAATATTCCTGGAAACTGGGGCAGGTTGATCTGTGATACACTGTCACCCAGCATCAGCCTTCACGTGTGTCTCTGCCTTGCTTGCTAAGGACATAATTCCACTGTTATTTTCTCTTTTCTTGCACTGGCACAGCTTCATTTCTCATTGCTTTTTATCTTGTCATTTACTCCAGAATTTACTCCATCTATGTCATTTACTTCAGAATTTCAAAGAATGATTTTGCCATCAACCAGCAGCAGCTAAAATACCTGCCCAAGATTTAGGAGAGTGGAGAAACAAAACCCAAACTCACTTCCAATCAACTCACACACGAACAACAACCCCCAAGCTGACAAGTCCAAGACTTACAAATTAGTTGGGTACAAATTCCTTTGGAAAGCTCCAGAAAACTCCAGGGGATTCTCCCACTGACAGTGAAAGGAGCAAATCCAAAAGACAGAGGAGTTGCAACAGGCAGTGGCTTTAAGGGTAAAAATCAGCTTAATTTGAAGCTCTGCTGTGCCAGTAAGGAAGCAGCCAGGGCTGCCTTCACACCCTGCTCAGAGTGATCAATCACCATGAATCATCCCTTGAGAGAAGAGCAGGGAGGTGATTTAAACACTGAAACATGCCTGCTGCTGTTCAGCAGGTACCTGCATGACTGGGCTGAAATACCCACCTCACAGGGACCTCAAACAGGCTGGGGAAGCAGGGAGGGAGGCTGCAGGAGCACAGCTCCAATCCACCTTCCTGCCCAGACACTCTGAGCCCCCACAGGGGACAATCCCAGTCTTGCAACTGGAGAAGCACCTTAGAGCCTGAATATGTATTTTCATCTTATGTATTGCTTTAGAACATCCTCAGCTTTACAGACTGTGGGGTTTTGGGGTTTTTTGGGGGGTTTTTTTTGGTTTTTTAGTGGGTTTTTTTGTTTTGTTTTGTTTTGTTTTGTTTGGTTGATTGAGGTTTTTTTGGGTGGGGTTTTTTTTGGGGTTGTTTTTTTGGGTTTTTTTGGTGGTTTTTTTTTGTTTGTTTTTTTTTTTTTTTTTTTTTTTTTTTTTGTGCTGACACTCACATGGTGCAGCCAGGCCCTGTAAGGCAGCACCAGAGATGAAGAGAGAAAATACAGCCACACAAAAAAGCAAAGCTGCCTCTCTCCTCACTGACGGAGGGACAAGCACAGCATGAGGGGCAACTGAGCAAACAGAGCTGGGGTTTGAGTCCAGTTCTGTACAAACTGGCAGGGACTGCAGAATGATGCAGGGAAACCACTGCCCAAGAACAACAGAGGGCCGTGGTGTCAGCCCAGCCCTCAGCCCTGCCAAGACAAGCCAAGCAGCATCAGAGGCTGCTGCCAGAGTTTTGGGGGGCTTTGAGGAGTCAGCTGGGGCTCAGGCTGGGGCATGAATGGTTTCCCAACAGGAATGATTCAGAGTCTGGAGCGGTTTCAGGAGCAGCTGGCTGGTGCCAGGAGCTTTGTGAATGTAGCAGCAAGGAATTCTTCCTCCCTCCTCATCCCTTGGCTGCTCCCAGGACCAGAACCACTCGGAAGAAGTGGCTCATGATCCAGAAACCCCAGGGAGATCCAGCCTCCATTTCCACCCGGGATTTGAAGGGAAGCCCCACGGAGCAGCTGCAGAAACAGTTATTGCCGTGGTCTGTGCAGTAACAAAGGACTCTTGACAATAACATCAGAAGGCTAAATATTATTTATTAACATGACTCCATAATACAAAGGATTTTGGGCTATTATCTGCCCAAAATCCGGAGCAATCCGAACCTCTTGCCTCCAGCTCTGTCCAAGGAATGCCAGAATAGCTTACACAATTAGAGATAACAACTTTTCACCTCATAGGTTGAAAGGAAGAAAACCCCCATCTCCCATATCAGGAGACAGGCAGAGAAATCCAAATGCCCTTGAACACAGCTCAGAGATTTGTTTATAGAAACTTCTACAGAGTGAAGTGACAGTGAAAAATGCTTTCCCATGCCAAGATTTTTCTGCAGGCTTGCATACAGAGAAACTTATAATATGTTCTTGCAACAAAACAGTCACCTGCTGGGAGGGTCGAGGCTCCAAAAAACCCTCACCTCACCCATGGCCAAACAGCTCTGCTCCGAGGAGGGGGGAAACAGGAACTGTCAAAGGGGTTTTACAAGCCCCAGTGCAAAAGCCTCCCTGCTGTTGCTGTGTCTAACAACTCATATTCCCAGGAGGAGCAGGGGCTGGGAGGGCTCCCATCCACTGCCAGCTCCCAGCCTGGCACAGCTGCTGCCCTCACCCCCCTGTGGCCCTGCCTGATGGATTAGTTTTCACTCAGGTGGTTGTTCCTGCCTTGCCCTCCCCTGGCTCGGGTGCTGCCCCACTGACACAGCCCCTGCTCCGTGTTGTGATGATTGTCCAAGGGCTTTAACCCCTTTAACTCTGCAGCCAACATCACAGGTAGGTCTTTTTCCAGTGAGGTCCTTGTGTGTACTGAAGTCAACTACAAACTTCATCTTCTTGCCTTTCCTTTTCTTTCCCTCTAAGACTGAAACTACAGAAAGTAACTAGAGGTGCATCCACCTGGCCATGGCTTTTAGCCACCATCTCTGAACAGAGCACATCAGAATTCTGAGGATAAACACTGCCTGTAAACACTGTCTTGGAGAGGAGAAAAGCAGTGGAAAGTAACAGTTTAAATAAGCTGTTCCAAGATGCAGCTTCAGGATAATGTTATGGCAAAAATACCTCACATTTCAATATTTGCTCACTCATCTGAGCACTGGTGGATTCAGTTCTCCTACTTCCCCTCCAGGCAGCTCATGAGCAGAAAAAAAATGGATGCATAGGTAAATAATTCTTCCCGAAGCATTCAGCAGATTCTGATCTCCCCAGGGCATCTCCACAGCCACCTGCAGGACCAAACCCTTCAAGTCTTACTTGTACTGCTTGGTCTTCGTGGCCAAGGGAGTTTTCCCAAAGAGTCAGACCTAAGGTTGTTCATTTTGACACAAAATACAGGCTTTTGTGAAGAAATGTTAGCAGTCAGCAGGTGGAGCTGTTCCCGACTGTATTTCCTTTTCTACAGGCTTTTCTATCACCAAGAGCTATGGGGAAGACAGCCAGCAGTGTGGTGCCTGTCTTTGGAGAGGTCGAGCACGAATCAGTCTGATCCCTGTCTGAACAGAGCCATTCTCCAGCCGCTGCTTCCAAGCCACGCACAAGGAGAAGAACACGCAACTACAAACATATTTCTCCTTCCATTAAAGCCAAAACCATTTTTATCATAATTGTTGCTAGCAGCACACGACCATGCCTCAGAGCCCACCGTTCTGATTCAAGAATTAGAGGCTGTTGATACCCACAGCCCCTCAGCAGCGTGGTTCCAACCCCGAGGTTTTCGAGGAGCAAATCTGTCTTGCTGCTGAGCCATGCCCATTTCATTGGCACTTCAACTTATCTAACCACAAGAGCAGCTTGGCCAATGACAAATTACACTGTTTATACAATTAACAGTGCTGGGTGAGCATATCTCTTCCAAGAAACCATGAGCACTTACAAAGCTGTCTTTTTACAGCAAAAAAGAAAGCCAATGCAAAAGCGGAGCATGTGGCTGCCAGTTATAATTGAAATAATTTTAATAATTCATGCCTCATTACCTTGCCACATGGCAGTTCAAAGACCATCTCCTAATCCTTTAACCCTTCTCTCCTGCGTCCTTTGGTTTGGTTTCTTAGTTTAATCAGTGAGGAAACAAAATGGGGAATGCTCATCAGCACTTGCCCATGGGGACAAAACCCAATGGGGGCTGGTGAGCCTAAGTTCTTAATCCCCTTCCTCCTGCCCTCCTCGGTTTCCTGATTTGATCTCTCACTGCCAGCTGAACCAGTAAAGAAATTAATAAACTATCTATTAGATATGCCAAGCTGTTGGCTGAAGCTGGAATTGCTTTATGGCGTGTCTTGGTACAGCACTAAGGACAAGGGGAGCTCTTGTTATTCAGCAGCTTTAGGTGGCCAGGTGAGAATTGCTGGAAGCAATTGTGTCCTTTATCTTCTGATATCTACTAGGATTTTTCCAGCTTTGAGTTGTCCTCTGGATAGTCAGTCCCACAGCCATGCCCTTTCTCCTCAGCAGAATCGCAATTTGAAAGTCAGGATACCAGAACATAGTATTTTTTACGGTTTTGAAGTTTTCTTGTTGCCCCCTTGGCCATGGAGGGAGAGAACACCTGATATCTATTTACTCTTCCAGTACTACGTGGGCAGATTGCAAACAATAAAGTAAG
Source organism: Leptocoma aspasia (assembly GCA_013399835.1). Lineage (NCBI taxonomy): Eukaryota > Metazoa > Chordata > Aves > Passeriformes > Nectariniidae > Leptocoma > Leptocoma aspasia. The sequence goes on from VXAX01004671.1 coordinate 82,409, forward strand.
ATCTAATGTTATTTATGGCTGCAAGTATGGTCCTGTTCTCTCATGAAAAGGAAATAACCTTGTAAAAACACATTCATTTTAAGCACAGTGTGTATTTACACGCAGGAAGGGTCCCTCCTTCACCAGCTTAACTCAATGGGGATGAGGGAAACCAAACCACGTACACACAAACATGCACCAACATGTGCAAAATAAGAGTGCTAGCAGGAGATTTCAACAGCAGCAGTGACTATCATTCTATCATTTATAAGTTATTACTCAATATGTTCCAGCAGGCAGGTACACAGAGCTGGAGATAAACCCAGCCTAGTGAAAACAAGAAGCAGCATGAGCTCTGTGCCGTTGTCACCTCTCCAGCACCCAGAGCTGAGCCCTGAGCCCCCAGCACGGCACAAACCCCATCTCCTCAGCAGCTGACAACAAGGCCTTCCATGCTCCAGCTCCCACCTGCATCTCCACACGGGGATTCTTTAGTATTAAGAATATTTATTTGATGGTTTTGTTAATTATTTTTTGTATTAATTGGCATAGGTAAGGTGTTGTTATAACAATGACGATAATTAATATCTATATATTTAATTTTTTATGGTGTAAGGTTTAATTTATTGAGTAGATTATTTGATTTTGTTTTATTATTAGCTTTTATTTTAGCTCTATTTTTAAAATTGTATGTTTTTATGAATGGATTTTGAATGATTAGATAGGTTTATGTAATATATTTTATTAAAATCTTTATGTATTAGTAAAATAAAATGTATTGTTGTTTTGTTTTGTGGAGTTGTATGTTTTATATTTTTGATATTGGTTAATAATTTAATGTAAGAGAAGTAGCTCGGAAGAGTTGCTGGCAGGGGTGGAGAGGCTCCAGCTGCAGGAAGTTTATGTGCCCCCTGCCTTTGAGCTGGAGTCTTGGGGAGCAGACCTGGGTCCCCCAGCAGCAGAGCCAGCACAGGGTCACCTTGGGGAACGTTTCAAACACACACAGAACTCAAGCCTCAGGGGATGGAAACCTGCCCAGCTCCAGTGGCATTAGGAGAGGAGATTTATCCCGGTTTTTTTAGTCTATCACAAAGGTTTTTCTGTGGAACACAGAGCCGTTCTCACCTTCCCTGCACCACTCACCTGCTCCCTGTATGAAGTGCTTATCAGAGGAGCTGCTGTGCCTGTGGATGGTCTGGATTCGAGTGTGTGGGGAGTCCCCCGTGCCTTTTCCCAGGCTGGATGAATGCCTAGCAAGAAAAGGGATCTTTGCAGGGAATTTATTAGGCAGCCTGAGCAGCACTCCAGAAGCTGCATGTTACCTTTGAAGCCCTAAAATAAAATCTATTGACAGATCACTCTGCCTGCAGGGAGAGGACAAAGGTGATCAAACACAGGTTTCTTTCACGGATAAGCTCTGAGCCAAAGCTCTCTCCATTAAACAGGGAACAGAGAACAAGGAGTGTGACTCATGGCAGAGCTGTGGGGGGGATGTGCTGCCCACGGGCAGGATGCTCAGCTGACGAGGCCATTTCAACCATTAGACCCCATCCAACCTGTCATGCTGCTCTTAAATGTTGCAGAACCAAGGTGCCCAGGTGGGTTTTTGCCCTCAGAATGCCAATAAGAATTCTTAATTCCCCTTTTCTGTCACTAGTTACATTAACAAGCACTGCCCAGTGACAAAAAATGTTAAGGTTTTCAAGTACCATCAAATTGGATTTTCCAGTTTGTAGGAGAGGAAAAGTAAAGGTCACAGTGATCATTACAGCTGTCTTCTTATTCAAAGCAGAGCACTTTACAGAAGAGTTTGGCTTCACTTCTAATCAGTATTCAGTACTGAAGAGCTTGGGGCTCTTCTGGTCTGGGCAAAGGGCCAGAGAGTGATTCTGAACAGAAATAGTAAGCAAAGTCTACTCTAATGTCACTGAGCAAACCAGGTGAAATACAAAAAATTAAATCCATTAAAGCACAAAGCTCTAATTCAGTTTTCTGAGTTTCAGTTTCTTTCCTCATAACAAGATTAGGAATTACAGTAAAACAGGCAAGACACCAATCTTGAGTTTGGTGTTTAAGGAGGATAACACTGGTGCCTTGGAGAAAATGCTGCCAACATGCAGCAGAACTCAAAGGATGAGAACAGAGCTGTAGATCATGGAAGGAATNTAAGGTGTTGTTATAACAATGACGATAATTAATATCTATATATTTAATTTTTTATGGTGTAAGGTTTAATTTATTGAGTAGATTATTTGATTTTGTTTTATTATTAGCTTTTATTTTAGCTCTATTTTTAAAATTGTATGTTTTTATGAATGGATTTTGAATGATTAGATAGGTTTATGTAATATATTTTATTAAAATCTTTATGTATTAGTAAAATAAAATGTATTGTTGTTTTGTTTTGTGGAGTTGTATGTTTTATATTTTTGATATTGGTTAATAATTTAATGTAAGAGAAGTAGCTCGGAAGAGTTGCTGGCAGGGGTGGAGAGGCTCCAGCTGCAGGAAGTTTATGTGCCCCCTGCCTTTGAGCTGGAGTCTTGGGGAGCAGACCTGGGTCCCCCAGCAGCAGAGCCAGCACAGGGTCACCTTGGGGAACGTTTCAAACACACACAGAACTCAAGCCTCAGGGGATGGAAACCTGCCCAGCTCCAGTGGCATTAGGAGAGGAGATTTATCCCGGTTTTTTTAGTCTATCACAAAGGTTTTTCTGTGGAACACAGAGCCGTTCTCACCTTCCCTGCACCACTCACCTGCTCCCTGTATGAAGTGCTTATCAGAGGAGCTGCTGTGCCTGTGGATGGTCTGGATTCGAGTGTGTGGGGAGTCCCCCGTGCCTTTTCCCAGGCTGGATGAATGCCTAGCAAGAAAAGGGATCTTTGCAGGGAATTTATTAGGCAGCCTGAGCAGCACTCCAGAAGCTGCATGTTACCTTTGAAGCCCTAAAATAAAATCTATTGACAGATCACTCTGCCTGCAGGGAGAGGACAAAGGTGATCAAACACAGGTTTCTTTCACGGATAAGCTCTGAGCCAAAGCTCTCTCCATTAAACAGGGAACAGAGAACAAGGAGTGTGACTCATGGCAGAGCTGTGGGGGGGATGTGCTGCCCACGGGCAGGATGCTCAGCTGACGAGGCCATTTCAACCATTAGACCCCATCCAACCTGTCATGCTGCTCTTAAATGTTGCAGAACCAAGGTGCCCAGGTGGGTTTTTGCCCTCAGAATGCCAATAAGAATTCTTAATTCCCCTTTTCTGTCACTAGTTACATTAACAAGCACTGCCCAGTGACAAAAAATGTTAAGGTTTTCAAGTACCATCAAATTGGATTTTCCAGTTTGTAGGAGAGGAAAAGTAAAGGTCACAGTGATCATTACAGCTGTCTTCTTATTCAAAGCAGAGCACTTTACAGAAGAGTTTGGCTTCACTTCTAATCAGTATTCAGTACTGAAGAGCTTGGGGCTCTTCTGGTCTGGGCAAAGGGCCAGAGAGTGATTCTGAACAGAAATAGTAAGCAAAGTCTACTCTAATGTCACTGAGCAAACCAGGTGAAATACAAAAAATTAAATCCATTAAAGCACAAAGCTCTAATTCAGTTTTCTGAGTTTCAGTTTCTTTCCTCATAACAAGATTAGGAATTACAGTAAAACAGGCAAGACACCAATCTTGAGTTTGGTGTTTAAGGAGGATAACACTGGTGCCTTGGAGAAAATGCTGCCAACATGCAGCAGAACTCAAAGGATGAGAACAGAGCTGTAGATCATGGAAGGAATCAGAGCAGAAGTCCAAGAATTTGCCTCAGCCGTGTTCTGGACTGCTCTGAAAGATTACCTGCTCCCAAATTCATCCTCTCTGAGAGCTGGCTGCTGATCCCTTCTCAATTCCCAGGCACACTGCACCCTTCAGTCTCCATCCAGCTTTTTACAGCTGAATCTCCTCCAGCTCTTCCCTTCCAAACCCATGTTAAAGTCTTTTAAGGGATCCCAAGCTTTATCCAGTTGAACACAAAGCAAGAAAGCTGACCATGTCTCTCCTCCCTCCCTGGCCATCCCTTCCAGCCACGCTGCCAACTTCCAGCACATCCTGACCATATATTTAGTCTGCAATAATTTGCTTTGCATTGTCTTGTGCAGGGTCCAAATGTAGGAATTACGTATCCAGTGAGGCATCCAGCACTCTGGGAAACCCTGGAGTTTTGGAGACTCAACTCCTCATGCTGCTGCCAGAGGTTGAGAGACCTCGTGGTCCAGAGCACCACAGCGACTCAGAGGAGCTGAATGACAACTCAGGGACACAATCCCAAATCCCTGTCAGTGTGTGCTGGCAGAGTGTGTGGAGCAGGGTGAGAGCTGCCATTAAACAGATTCAGGGAAGGGATCAGTGCTGTGGGCACGGGGTGAGGGTCCTTGGCAGTCCTACCTGCCAGGGCACAGTCATGGGCACTTCATGGCAGAGAGGCTGAGGCACAAGAGCCACCACAGCATCCTTGAAACGGCAAAAAAACCCCTCCAACTGGCAAAAAAAAACCATTTCCAACTCAGGCTCCTTAACTTTGTTTATAAGGGAAGATTGGGTAGGGGAACTTCGTTGGATGGAAAACACTTGGAGGCCAATGGCTGTAAGACACCTCCTAAGGAACCCAAAGCTTCTCATTTGTCTACCTTTAAAGGAGACAAAGCTCTTCTGTAACTGAACTTCTGGGCCAAGCAGTGTGACCAATCTAAGCCTGGAGCTAAACCTGTCAGACCAAAGCGGATCAAGAGCCTTGAGGAAGCACCTCAGTGACCCAGCAGAGCACAAGGCTGCACTGAGGCTCCAGGCCAGTCCAGGGAGATGGGAGAGGCTGGCACACCAGGGTGGAGCAGCAGTGATGGCATTCACCTCCTGGGTACCCCACGCAGCAGGTCAGATTTACCAACACCTCCCGAGCTGAGTCACCTCCTAAAAAAGGGTGATTCAGGGGCTGTTTAGAGAGACTTGTGTCCTCCTTCCAAGCTGGAGGTACAAATAGGGTGGAAGTGAGAAGCAGAGCCATCCCCCAGCCCCTAACATTTATACTCCTGAAGCAACACCCTGCAGGTGAGCCCAGCTTGGGCAGAGCAAGATCTGCTGTGCAGGATCAGGATGTTCATCCTGGAGAGAGCTCCTTCTCCCAACACTGCTCTGTGCACAATCCTAATCCCTGCCTGGGGTAGAAACAGCTTCTTTTACTCTGTTTTCATCAGCCATTTAATGGTGGCACAATCAACACCAGGACTCCAGGGGTTTGTGCCCCACAGGTGGAAGGTGAGCTGGAGGAATTATTGGAACCTGAAAACACGTAAGCAAAGGGGTCGCCACGAGGGTGTTGGTGATGTTGGGAAGTGCTGTAACAATTGCTGGTGGCCAGAAGAAATGGTTTGTGTCTGCCCAGAGGCAGCATGTCCTTTGCCCACCCAGCTCCAGTACCAGGCCCTGATGCCAAGCAGGAGCAAGTATAACCTTGCCATGGAAGGGAAGACTAAACACGGTAATTTTCTCTCTAGAGCACGTTCCCCTACGAGCCTGTGCACTCTTCAACACACAGAAATTCCTGAGGAAATATCACCCTCTTGTGTCCAAAGTGAAGCGAGCAAGAAACGCTCCAAAAGTGGAAAATAAAGGCATCCACATCACCGCAGCTGCACGGTGGCCATTGGGGTCCCAATTCTCGAGTTTAGAGAAGTGGTCTCCAGGCTGAGGGCAAGGATGGGGGAGCTGCCCCCCAGAGCTCTGGCAGAAGGGGTTGTGCTCTGCTGTTACTGGTTTAAATGCAATAATCAAGGGTCTCAATCCCACCTCACTAAGGATTCTACAAGCTGTGATGATGCCTCAGGTTTTAGCTTTTATATTTTTCAGATTCTGTGCTGCTTTAGTGTGTGGGTCTGGGCTTCATATTAGGGGATGGTAAGCTCTCTTCACAGAATAGGGAGACAAAACAATTCCTTCTCTAGCTGGGGACCAAGAACAAATGGTCCAAATCTCAGGCCCAAGAGCACAAACAACGTGGACTGAGGAGAGAAAAACAAGCAGGATGGGACTTGATGGGCTAAAGCTGGAATTGGACAATGAACTCCAATCTGCAAATGGAGCAGAACTGATAAAAGTGCCAGAGCCCGTGCCCAGTGTCCATTTTGGGACCATTTTGGTTCATCTTGGGTGCAGCCCTGGCTGGGCTCTTGTGCTGCCCAAGGTGGATCCATGGAGGAAATCCTTTTCATAAATCCCTGCTTTATTCTTTAACTCTGTCCAGCCTCTGTTCTGGGTCAGCCTTCACAAGGCATCAGTGAAAGGTGAGAAGCAGTGATTCCATGCACACACAAGTCAAATGACATGGATATTTAATTAACCTTGCATACTAACTTAGCACTGAGACACCTTCATGGCTCTCACTTGCTCCTGGCTTTAGCCTGCCCAGGTGGAACCACAAATCAGGGAAGGATCAGTGCAGAGCTATTAAATATTCATACATCTGCTGTTGCCAGGGCTCTGCTACAAACAGCCAAACTTTTACCAAAATCTGCCAGCTTGATGTGCCACCTACCTGGGTCTTTCTGGGCTTTGCCTCCAAAAACCTGAGGCACTCAATGCTCCCAGAGCTGTGGGATGGGCTGGGAGCTGCACCAGGCACAGATGAGAAGGGGGATTTCCCAGGGTGCAGTCCTGTGAGCTAAACTGGGCTTTCACTTTTAACTGAGATGTTAATCTGCCATTCAGATCCCACTTCAGACATGAGCTATCACTACCAACCACAATTTCATGTTCTTTCTTATGTTTACTTCATCCTTGGGACAAAAAAAAAAATTAAAAAAATCTGCAAACATGACTTGAGTGAGGCAAACGTTTTCCCATAGTGAAAGTTTTTTTCTGTTCTCCTTTCTCCTGGGCAGGCCCAGGGCAGTTTCTCCTGGGCTTTGCAGAGGTGGCATCTCTCCAGCAACAACTGGACACACTGTGAGCTGGTACCTCAGTAACCCTGGCACTGCTCAGCCCCAGCTCACACCATCACTTCTGCAGCTGGGTTTGATTTTGGGGGGCTTTTTGTGTTTGTTTGGGTCTTTGGGGGTTTTTTTGGTGGGTTTTTTTGGGGAGTGGGGAGGTGTTTTACTGTCTTTTTTGTTGTGGGCTTTTTTTGTTTGTTTGGGTTTTTTAAAAATTTATTTTGGTGGGGTTTTTTTGTTTGTTTTGTTTTGTTTTGCTTTGTGTTTGTTTGGTGTTTGTTTTTTGTTTTTTTTCTTTAGTCCATGGCCATTTTAGCACCCCTCTCTCTCACACAGCACTAATTATGACAGCAACATAGAGGATTACCATATCTTCCAAAGGATTTGGTTTGGTCTACTCACTTGCAGACAGGGTAAAAATATTTCCCACTGTCCCATCCAGGCTCAGCTTGCTCATTCCAGAGTGGACAAGGTGCCATCTCCCATTTCACTCCCCCTGAACATTTCTGTCCATCTCCCACATCCTCTTAAAAAGCCACAAGCAATTTAGCTTGGGGAATAAGTAAGTGATAAATAGCAATAAAATAGCCAACTGCAGACGTGAGATTCACAATGTGTTTGTCATTTAGATTTAATCAAAATTATAATAGGCATTCAATGTTATTTGAGAATTTCAGATGTATTTAATATGAGAGGATTTGCATATCTACCACTGAGTTTTTAATCCTTGATAAATGTGTAGAATAATCAATTATTCAATGAACATACAAGAGTTGGCTGATTAAATCTCAATTATAAAGGCAAGTCTTACCCACTCTATTTATTATGACTGTTCTCTCAGCATTGCCTAATTAAGCCATATTTGATTATGGGGTGAAAAACATTTATTGCAGATATTGTGGCTCTGTAATTGATGCATATCTGTGGCCTGGCTGTTAAGCCCTAATAAATACATTTTAAACAGCTAATTATTTAATTAACAACACTCTTCCAAGCTCAGTGTAAACCATTCTGCAGCCCTGCCATGAAAGGCCTGACAGGAATGAAAGCTCTGGAAGCTGCTGCAATGTTTTCAACCCTTTCTCCATGTGCCAGCCTTGCTGGGATGCTCCCAGCTCTGCCTCCAGTGCTTTGAAAAGAGGCTCCACCACAAGGCTTGGGATCCACCAGTCCAAACTGGTCTCTGCAGCATGGACATTGACACCTGAACTGGTGTTTATCTGCCACAGTCCAGGGAGAGGAATAGGCACTAGCAGGGGATGCTGTGGCTTTGTTTGTAGGACACATCCAGCTCCTTTTATTTATCACTTTTTTCTTTAATCATGTGCTGCCAACATCCTGCTCCTCCAGCAGCCTCACAGGTTCACTCCCACCTTGAAGACAGCTGAAGGTCAGTGAGATGCAAGGACAGTTCAATGACATTACATGTTCAGTCACATCTTCTGAACTTTATTTTCTCACCCATTTCTTGAAAGGTTGACAAAACCTTCCAACTCGAGCTATTTCCAGTCACTACTTGGCCCAAGAGGCAGCTCTGTGCTGGTCCCCACTTCAATTAACTCCAATTAACAAGAGAGGCAAAAGCACAAGAGCTTTGTAACTCTTCCATGGCAGGAGCCCTTCTGCAGAGATTTTGGACATCACCAAGTGTCTACAATTTAGTTTCAGCCCCCAGTTCAGCAACTGGAGATGTTCAGAAAAGAAGAGCACCAGAGTGTGCACAAGATTTGTTTGTTTTCAGCTATGACAATTTAACTCCTCTTCCTTGCTGAGACTCTGGTACCAGAAAATCTACCACAGAAACAGAGAAAATTGAAAGGGTCTGTGTGAACCCTTCCTATAAACATAAACACACACATCCACAGCACCAGCTCCCAAACGTACACATCAGGTAGGCTGGAAGGAGATTTAAGGGCACTGCTGAAGCTCAGCAGCTCTCTGACTCTCTTTCTGCAGGGTTTGAAGATGTACTAAGCCACTGTCTTTTCCTGTGATTTAAAATGAGGATCGCTCTGAGTTTTCATTTTCTTCAGATCAAATCATTCAACCTGCTCTAAGTACCAGCATTACAAGCACTTGCCCAGCTCATATTTTTTTAAATGTGCTTGTTAATCTGAAGCAAGATTTGCTAATGCAAATCTGGTGGGATGTAATTGCAGCAGACACCAACATAAGTAGAAGAAGTTAGAAGGATTTTTGCTAAGAACTACAGAAACAACCCCAAAGCTCCTCAGAGAGCTGGCAAAGTGAGCCTGCTGCCTTTCCCAGGCAGCATTCCTCCTAGCAAGGGATCTTGCAAAATACCATAATTGAATTATCCGTCTGTTTATTGTCAGAGAATTATCTGCTTCAGGGTTTTCTTCCCCTAGATGCCAGAAATGGTGAAAATTTGCAAAAGAAAAAATCTGAAAAGCTGAATGCAAAGCATCACGGTCAGCCCCAGCCAAAGCCTGTGTTTGGGACCAGAGGAAGTTTAATTGCATTTGGTCCTTAGGAAACAAACACTGACAACCCCAACATCACACAGTGTTACCCACAGTCACTGTCCCAGTCACTATGGTGCCTCTTGGTCTCCTTTGGGCCACCAAGGGAGCACAAGAGGCAACAACAACCTGAGCCCCTTGAACACAGGAATGCTGTGACTTCCTCTTCAAGCCAAACATCCTAGTTTAGCTGTTAGTGAGGGATCCCCTTCAGGAGCTCTGCATGCTCTGTTATAAGGTAATTACAAGTAAATTATACTTATAAAGTAATTACAATTTGAATGTAATTTTGACCCCAAATGATTTTTAATTCCACAGAATATTAAGTACCAACTTCCATCTAACAGCATCAGGCATTCCCTTTTCTTCCAGCTATAATGAACCTCAAAGTAACAACCCTGCTCTTCTCTCTCCTCAACCAGCCAAGCTGGTAAACTAGACCCAGAAGTTCCACCCACAGCACCCCAAGTATTATCATCTTCTCAATAAATTTGGAACCATCTGTTATGTGCCTCAGTCTCAGTTTGAAAAACCAGGTGTCTGCTAAGGAAGGCAGGAGCCTCCCTTGAAATGGAAAATGTAAACCCCTGCCCTCTGAATTATTATAATTTTGAAATTAAGGGTCTCTCAGGCAAAGATATGGGAATAGGAATAACAGTTCTGTATTAGGGAAAAAAATAAGTATAAAATAAAAATGCAGTAATGCAAAACAACACTGCCAGAGTCGGAGCAGGAGCTGGCACCCTGTGGGTCAGGGTGATGGTGGCAGTGCCATTCCATGGTGGCTGCTCCTCCTGCAGTGACAGATGTGGCTCTGCTGGAGCAGGGATCCTGGACAAGGGTGGAGTTTTCCTCTGAAGGTCCAGTAGAGGCATAGAAGGGTCTTCCTCTGGGAATCCAGTCAGAAAAGGCTGATCCTCTGGGAATGCAGTGGGAAAAGGCTCCTGTGGTGTTCCAAGCCTCAGATTGTATCCAGGTAGGAATGCTTGGCTCCTCCCCCTGGGCAGAGCCTCTCCCAGTGGGATGATGGAATTTTATCAGCCATGCAGTGAGGCTCAATTGACATAAGATATCCCCCTGGAGGGAGGATTGGTTGTGGAAGAAATAAAGAAAACTGCCCAATGAACAGGAGATAACTGCCCCACCTCTAACAAATGGGAATAGAATACACACCCCCAGCACATCTTGAATTTCCAACCCAAGACAGCCTCTAACCCAGGTTTGATGGCAGCAAGCAGCACACTGGCCTTGTAGAGGATGGCAAACACCCACAGTCTCTTTAAGTAGCCAGTCAGGTGCTTCAAAGTCTCTGAAAAACCAGGCAAATGTAACAAATCAAACCAGAACTCTGTGTGTAAAAACCAGTGCTGAATATTGATGGTTTAAAACTCAGTACAAAGCAGCTCAATAATTTGGTTCTTTACAGTATCTCAAAAAGAATCACTCAAAGGAAAATACTGCCCTATTTTTATCTTGGGGGAGGGTGTGGAAGCTATTTCACACTGGGGCTAAATGCAGATCCTTTGGGGAAAGGCAAATATTGAATAGAAATACAGCTACCTGCATCCTCCACCCACAGCTGATGGGGAGATGGCAGGGATTCCTCTGGAGTGGGATCTCTGTTTGCAGCTCTGAGCTGCTTTTTCCTGGGATGAAGAGTCAAAGCTGAAGATTTATCACTAGGAGTTATCTTCAAAAGAATTTTAATGAAGCAGAAATCCTAAATGTAGAAAATTAAAGAGCCTCCTGTTTTATCTCTGGTATCTAAATCCTGTTGGCAACATGAAAGCCACTGAAATATTTCTAAGCCTGAATAATACAAAACGTGCAGATGAGAATCTTCCTCTGATGAATATTTGATAGGAATACTCTCAGCATGGAATGTGGAGAGCACCTTCACTCCCACACACATCTGTGTGTACATGCAGAAAGCTCTAGAGGCTGAGACACTACCCAAGAGTGTAAAATTAAGAGATTTTGCCATGCAAAAGCACAACCATCAGCTTCTGTGCTCCTTTGCCGGCCAGGGAGCACAAACTCCTCCTCACTGTGATGTTCATCAGCCTCTCCCTTTACCCTGTTCCCCTTTCAAACCCCTCCACATGCAGCATTTCCAGGTTCTATCATAAGATAGAACTGTCTGTGTCTTTCTCATTCTATTAAAATGGCCTATTTTTAACGATCTAGGGAGTTCCCTCCCTCATTAATGGGTATGCCCAGAGGTGTGGCAGGATGGTGTCTAATCTAAGCATAGGAACATAAATTAATAAAAGCCTTTACACTATTACACCATTAAACACCACTATGTGATCACATGTTTTCCTGTTAAGCATTGATGCCAAATCCTGCTGCAGTATTTACCATTAAAAGTCTTTTAAATGTCCTTTCACTGATGTAAAAAAAAGATGTTTGAGGCCACAGAGCATTAAGTATGGATTTCCTTTTTTAGACTGGCATTTCCTTTTTCTTTAGCTGAAAAGAGTGTCAGAGCCACAACCCTTCTCCTCCTTTCCCCTCAATTGGCCAGGCTGTTTGACAGAGCTAAAGGCAGATTTAACCAGTCTGATGTAGTAAATTGAAGCACCTTAGAGCTAACACTTGTTGTACTTGTGGTTTTTGAAGATACATCCTGTTTTGACGTAAAGGAGACCAAAAAAAAAAAA
>VXAX01004671.1:94524-126275 GCA_013399835.1 Leptocoma aspasia
AAAAAAAAAAGAGACAAAAGCAGGGAAGAGGAGCCCAAAAAATAAAAATGCAGCTTCCAATTCTTACAAAATAAACTTGCTCCTGACAAAATACGCTGCCAGCACAAATATTAAGGAAAACTTCACAATAAAGAGTTGAGTTTTTGAGGCACTGCACATGCCTGCCTTTTTATTTAAAGTCTTCCAACGTAGATGAAAAGGCCACAGTTGTCCTGGGGGCTTGATTTAGGCCCGTGTTAGACAAAGGGCAGCCAGAGAGACAGAAAGTGCTGTCTGAGGGTGGATGCCACCTGATGTACAACTAAACCACAGCAGAGTGGCAAAAGGTTGTGACATCCCCTCCTTCACTTGCTGGCTCAGCTGGGAGCAGTTCCATGATGCCTTGTGAAGGCTGNAGTGAGCACAAGGCCAGCTCAGGGCTGCTGGTGTCCTGGGGACACAGGGAACATCCAGCACCTTCCTCCCCAAAACACTGCACCTCCCTGGGAGCAGGGTAACACCTGCACTTGCTGCCTTTTGCAGGCAGCCCGAGGATGAAGCTGTGAACATCTCACACTTTTTCCAGGATGTCTGACAATTACAAGTAATTGTAATTCACAGCACACCTGCCCACAGAGCTCGTGTTTCACATGTTTAACCACACAGAGCTGGGTTGTCTTGGCCTGAGACCAAGCTTCTGCTGGAGGACAGCAGTGGTGCTTCATGCACCCATATCAGCAGGGACTGCCCCACGATCAGCTCTCTCAAAAACCCAGCTGTTTTCTCTCAGTATTTCTAACCTAGAGCTGTAGGACCAGCAGAACACACAAAAACCAACCAAGAAAACACAGTACAGAACTAGACAATGAGTTGGTACAGCTTTTCTAGCCCAGCTGTACCTGCAACAAGTCTAAAACAGCACTCACCTAAAAATCCTGGCAAGTGGCTCAACCAAAGCAACTTCCTCTCTTCCTGCTCCTGTGTTTTACATCGTGACTCCCTGAGTACCTTAGGAAACCTCAGCTGCACCTCACTGCCTGGCCATCTAAACTGCAGGGAACCTGAAGTGGGGAATTAACTTCCTGCCTCCTGCTGATGTGAAATGGCCTCTGTTCCCAGCTGTGTAATGTGAGAACATTAGAGTCACTTAGAGTGTATATACATGTATAGCTGAGCAGCCTTAAAATTTACTAGGAAAAACTTACTCCCAACAGCAAGGAATCTTTGCTCACCAAAAAATCAAATTTTAAAAATCTGAAGTAATGACAGTGGTGCCAGCTCATCACTGAACAGGTTTGATTGTCACGTGTCTGTTTTTTTGGGGGGACCCGGGCCCTTGGAGGAGGTTCCCTTGTGAGCTCTTGGCAAGGATGAAGAATGAGCCAGACTCTGAATTTTCTCTGTCTTCGGTGTTTGTTTATTTTTCTGTTATCAGAAGTCTAGTGCACTAGACTTAGCACATCAGAAAGCAAGGCACAAAATGAAGCAAATGGAGGGTAAACACCCAAAACCAAGGCCTTTTAAAGCTAATCAGTCCAATTACTTTCTAACACGTATCTTGTTTTTACTTTTCTACCAATAACTTCTATTAATCTACTCACGTAGCACCTATGCCACTGCTTTCTCTAGCCAATGACTTCTTGCCACCAGTACTACAGAAAATGGAGTGGAAGAAGAACAAGAAGGAGAGGAAACAACACCCAAAATCCTCCATCTTGTCTCCTATTCACTCTCATATTAAAATCCTGAAACCCTAGATTCTTCACCCTCTGACAAGCTATTACTACTACTGCTATCTTGTTCACACCTGTATGCTTCAACTCATCCCAAAGCCTTGGCAATTTTTTCCCTGGGACAGAGGTTAAAAGCAGTGTTCTGCTGAGGGTCTGGGCTTTCTAAAACAGGAGAAACATTCTCTGTGCCCTGGATTCCAACAGTCACATTATCCTCTTCTACCTCGTTCCATGCAACAACAGAATAGGAATATGAGGGATGTGTTTACGTTGGTGAGACTGAATGAAAACTGCTTTACTGCCTGTCTCTGTGGCCTCAGTCCAGGGGCATCAGCTACCCCGTGCCTCAGCTTCTCTTCTTTAAACTGGGAAAAGCAGAAGATGGTTAATCGGTGAATTCTGCTTGGAGCAGATCAAACCCTGTTGTCCTGGGGTGACTTTATGATGCTCATATCCCCATTTGTCTGTTTAGCCCAGAAATAAGTTTTACACCTTTAAGACTGGTTCTGAGAGCAAAGCAGGGGGGAGAAGAAGCACACAGTTTGTTTTCAGAAACTGCACTTGCTCCCCCACATCCTTCTCCTGGACTGTGCTGTCTGCAGCACGGACAGACAGCAGGACAGCTCTCCTTTGATTTTAGTTAGTTTTTAGCTAGCTGAGGCAGAGAAGTTCCTTGGACTGTGGTTTTTTTCTTTTTCTTTGGATCTGTTTAAACCTGCTCTGGACTGAACCAGGAGCTCACCCACCTGTGGCCCACCGGGCCGGGCCTGGGCCACAGCATTCCCAGAGGGACTGATAAGAGACCAGGTGAGCCAAGCTACAGCCCATCAAGGGGACTTTCTGAGTTTGTCATCTCTTTTGGAGCAGCAAGAGGTTTTATTGTTTAATATTGTTCATTTTTTGTGCTGGTGAATGCTTTGCCTGTTAAATAAACAGTTTTTTCCACTTTTCTCCAAGGAACTCTTTTTTCCAAACCAGCTGGGGAGGGGGCTGCTTGAATTTGCTTTCTAGAGGAAACCCCTTTAGAGGTTTTTTTCCCAAAATTGCCCTAAACCAGGACACTTGTTGACACACTGGCCACGGCCAGCAGGACTGCAGCTCTGCCCTGACTGCAGGAGCCACGGGGGCTGAGTGTGGCTGTGGAAGGCCTGGGAGACACCTCCATGTCTTCTTGCAATCCCTTACTGTGTCTGAGCACCGGGCCTGACTTTTACCTGCTAACAGCACCTCTGCCAATGCCAGCTGCCCTGGGGACAGCAGGGACCTGGCTCCACTGAGTGACAAAGTGGCAGCTGTAGCACAGAGCATGGTGTGACAATGACAGTGACAGTGAGGGAAGGAAGGGGCCACAGGCAGCTGTCATGATGTCTTAAGATTTAACCTTTATATTTTTCAAATCCTGCACTGCGTTGGTGCATAACTCTAAACTCCATATAAAGTGTTGGTTACTGTCTTCACATTTTGGTCAGACAAAACAATGCCTTGAGGCCTGAGATCCAAGGACACCCTACAGCCTCAGGCCCCAAAAGGTATAAACAAAAGTGAATTGGGGAGAGGGAGCAAACTGGGGGAATGTGACTTCATTACCTGAAGCTGTAATTGGAGAATTAACCCCTGATATGCAAATAAACCAAACTTATATCCGTCTCAAAAACTTGTGACCATCGTCCATCTTGGGTGCAGCCCCCTGGGGAGGCTTTGTCTGCCCTCAGTGTACCAGAAGGCCCTTCAGTAAATATATCTGCTTTTATGCTTTTAACTTTGTCTGGCCTCTGTTTCTAGGCAAGCCCAAAAAAGGCATCAGTAAGACAGAGCACAATGTGACAGTGACCGTGACAGTGAGGGAACCAAGGGGCCACAGCTGTAGCACAGAGCACGGTGTGGCAGTGACAGTGACAGTGAGGGACCCGAGGGGCCACAGCTGTAGCACAGAGCATGGTGTGACAGTGACAGTGAGGGACACGAGGGGCCACAGCTGTAGCACAGAGCATGGCGTGACAGTGAGGGAACCAAGGGGCCACAGCTGTAGCACAGAGCATGGTGTGACAGTGACAGTGGCAGTGACAGCAGCAGTGACAGCGAGGGACCCCGGGGCACTGGCAGGTGCCAGCTCCAAGGAGCAGAGTGAGGCTGCTTTCAGGGGTGATGCTCTGCAGAGGTGCTGCCACAGCCCTGCTGAGCACACAGCAACCACAGGCTGCTGCCAGAATGAGCTCACGGGTCCCTGTCCCAGGATGGGGACAGGCCAGACCTCAGAGCAGCCCCCCTGCAGCACTTCTGAACATAAAAAACACCCCAGGCCCCCCTGCAGCAGTCAGGCTTCGCTGTCTCCACCACAAAACCGCGATTTTTGTCTTGAGACGTGAGAGCAGCCTGAGAGAAGCGAGCTGCAGAAACATGTTATTAAGGAATGTAATTATTTTCATGATGGATATTTCTGCCTCTCTTTTTGTTCCACCCAGGTGGTGCCCCCAGGCCTGAGCATTAGGGCTTGCCATGGAATAAGAGGCACTGGAAGAAGTGCCCTTCTCTGCCTTCAGCCAAGCCCATTCAGACAATTTGCAAGCTCACCATGACCATCATGGTGAGAGTTACTAACAAAAGCACCAGGAGGACAACAGCAATCCTTTCGGTGATGGATCCCTCCTGGTTCACCAAATGCTGGACAAGCCTAAAAGTTGCAAAGCCTCAGTTCAGGCTGTTCATTTGAGTTTCTCTGTGAGTTCTAAACCTGGCAGGAATTCTCCTCTATTTTCTCTTTTGGCTAGGACAGAAATATAATGATCTATTTTTCCATGCTACAACTTTGTTTCCAAAGCACCCTTGCAAGAATGAGCACATTCTGTATGTGCTCTCTATGAAAGGACCGTTTTTAATTTTAATTTTTTTTATTTTAAATTATTAAATTTAAATATTTTAATTTTAAATTTTTTAGTTTTTAATTTTTCAATGCCTTGAAAGTCATTAGGAACTGTATTTTTTTTTACCTGCAGTGTGTACACACATATGCTTAATTTCTTTTTTGAAACCTTGAACTGTTCAGGTTTTTGGGGTTTTTTTGTTTGTTTGTTTTAATTAAATAAAGAGGTTTGAGTCCAAAAGCTGTTAGAGTTTAGACACCAACTACCATCACTTTGAGGAGACTTCCTAGAGAAGCTTCCAGTGTGAGCATTAGAAAGTATGAGAACAAGGGTAACTGAGAAATCCACAACAATGTTATAGAGTTTCTTCAATAATCTTATTTCTCAGAAATCACGAGCATTTGTGCAAAATGTCATGTGTACATTGGGACTTTAAATGTCACTCACCCACAAGCTTGCTGCCAATTGTCTCCGAGCAGAGATATTACACAAGTGGAAACCATGAGCAGTAAACTGGCCTTAGTGATTTCTTAGAAGACTGGCCTCAATTGTAAGACAATAATGTGTGGGGAAAGAGACCCCACAAACCAAGTGTCTCTTTTTTTCTGTCCTACCAGAGCAGAGCAATAAATTCCACCATCTGAGGATGAAATTATTACTACCATTGGTAAAGCATCGCTTGTACAATGACCCCCAGAATAAGCTTTTACAACTTGTGTGATTCTGCTAAGAGCAGATGGACCAAATGTCTCAGGGTATCATGAACTGCAGAGAGGGATGAACTTAAAGGTTTTCCGAGAGAGTTACTAATTACTGATACTAATTGTCTTGGTCTGAAAAGACAGGTGTCTGCTAAGGAAGGCAGGAGCCTCCCTTGAAATGGAAAATGTAAAACCCATCCTCCAAATTATTATATTTTTGAAATTAAGGAGCTCTCAGGCAAAGATATGGGAATAGGAATAACAGTTCTTTACTAGGAAAATTAAAGGGAAAAAAACCCAAATGCAATAGTACAAACAAACAGAAAAAAGCCCCACTGACTGAGTCAGAGCAGGAGCTGGCACCCTGTGGGTCAGGGTGGTGGTGGCAGTGCCATTCCATGGTGGCTCCTCCTCCTCCAGTGACAGATGTGGCTCTGCTGGAGCAGGGATCCTGGACAAGGGTGGAGTTTTCCTCTGAAGCTCCAGGGCTGGTGGAGCTGGGCCTGCTCTTCCTCTGGGAATGCAGAGGAGAAGAAAGCTGCTCCTCTGGGAATGCAGTGGGAAAAGGCTCCTGTGGTGTTCCAAGCTTCAGATTGTATCCAGGTAGGAATGCTTGGCTCCTCCCCCTGGGTGGAGCATCTCAACAATGGGATGATGGAATTTTATCAGTCATGCAGTGAGGCTCAATGGTCATTAACAGAAGATAATTAATAATCAATGGCCCATGAACAGAAGATATTTCCTGGAGGGAGGATTGGTTGTAGAAGAGATAAAGAAAACTGCCCAATGAACAGAAGACAACTGCCCCACCTCTGAGAGATGGAACAGAATACACACCCAGCTACATCTTGCAACCCTGACATGAATTAGGACACTAATTCATAGAAGGAACGAGAGATCATTTTCCACTTGGCATGTGCAGTGTTTAGACATTACTGCCATTACAGACAGGAAGCACAGAAGTGTAGTAGAGCATTTCTGAAATCTCAGGTGGAAATCTCTGGGGCCATGGACATGTTCTCCAGGGAGAGTTTCAGACACATGCCAGTCTGTTGGTGCAGTCAAAAGCAAAAATAATGGTTCTTGTGAAGTAATTACACAGGAATTAGCACCATTCAGAAAGTTTATCCAGCCCTACCAGCAGTTAATTACACAGAGTGGAGTCACCTCCCATCCGCAATTGGACAGATAATTTACTTGTACCAGACAGATAGTGACAACACTGTAAAATGTTAGTGTTAGGACTAAATTGTTTATTCCCTTTAGGCAGTATTTAGGCTGGTTGCTTTATTTCCATTTCTGAAATGCAAAAATTATGTGAGATTCTTGTGGACAAAGCAGGGTGCTCTGGCTATATGAGAGAGTAATGTATCATGACTAATGTATTGATTTTCTGAAAAGTAAGTTAAAACCTGTTGAGACTCCAAATGAAATTGGAAAGATTTCTTGCATGTTGCACATAGCCAGTAACCAGTCATTCCTGAAGGATTTGGAATAGTGTTAAAAACCATGCAAAACAACATAAATACTGTTAAATTTATACAACAAGCAGTAAAAGAATTCATTAACTAGTGCAGGAGCATATTAACCAAATATATCAGATTAAAGAAATGGCACCAATGAAGCATTTCAGCACCTCAAAGCTCGAAGCTGTGAGAAAACCAAATCTGTGAACCAGAAAAAAGCCCTGCTGTTTTCAAATTGACTGTAAGATGACTGCTAATATATTGCAAGCTGAGGGTTACAAAGCATTCAAAAAGAAACTAAATGCTTTGGAAAACAAGTGCTTACAAAAGCTTGCATACCGTGAGTGGAAATAGGTTTTTTACTGACAGAGGGACCTTGAGAAATCAGCAGTCAGTAGCTTGTCTTCAGCAGAGCCAGCAGTGCTGGACATATTTTGGTCAGTTCCTCTGAATTCCGTAACGGGACGCCTCCTGCATGAGTTCTTGGATGGAAAAAGAGTCACAAGCAGCCACCAGCAAGAGACAGGTGGGAGAAACTGGCTCCAGACCACTCTCCCAGCGTGGGTTTCAGACATGGATCATGTAGCACTTCCAGCTTTTAGGAGCACATGAACACTGGACTGCAGGAGTCACTGGAGACATTCCAGTGTCCTGCAATATGTCACAAGCCACAAGAGCAGAAATTGCTTTTCTCCTGTCTCCTGCCCTCCTGCAAAATGTTTTGTGGCTCAACTCAGCTTATCATCCTCCTTGGCACCTGAGTTCAGGCACATCCTTGTCACACACACCTGATTCAAGGTGTTAAAATGCTTTTTCCAGCTAAATTTTCCTGAGCCCGTAGGCTCCATCAGCACTAATCCACATGTGCTGGCTGATTTTTTCTTCAGTTCTGCAAATAACCAAAAGTATTCTTGATGAGCCTTCCCCTTCCCAGGCACTCAGCCCAGGCCAGTCCCTCCAGAGCTGGCCCCTGAGTCATTTCAGACACACTTTGTACCTTGCCTGTCAGGACTTCTCTGCTTCTGACCTGCTCTCCTTGCTCAGCTGCCTTGTGCTCCATCCCTGTTCCACAGACTCTGACACTGGAGCTGCAGCCCTGCTTCCCACCTGAGCCTGCTCTGCTCCCAGCTGCAATTCCTGTCATTTATCCCCTGGATGGGGCTGGGGACATCACCAGTACCCTGATCCCGTCCTCACTGCTGCAAATCCCATCCCAGCCTCAGAACTGCACTCCCACCTCTCCTTGAAAACCATTTCCCTCTCCAGAGGCTGAGACAGAAAAAGAAGCAAAGCCAACAGAATTAGCTCAGAGCAATTCTGTCTGCAACTCTGGGGGTGAAAATTTCAGTTTTTCTGCTTTCCAGGGAAGTTCTGAGACAGCTCTGCATCTTCAGAGCACTCCAACCCTCTTGGGCAGCCAAATCCCCAGTTATTCCCTGACACTCTGGCGCTAAATTCCCCAGCAGTTCATTCACCACTGCTTGTGTTAATCGTGGTGCCCATGAAATGGCTCACTGTGTGTAACTTTCCTCAGCAAGGTGTTACTTTTTTTTTTTTTTTAATTTGTTTACACCAAGCCAAAAATACTACCTCCACGACTGTTTTTTTTCTTTCTTTTCACAGCTTTTTTTTTTTTTTTTTTTTTCACCATTGTGGTTATGTCTGCACGGCAGTGCTGCTACAGAAAGCTGATCTCAAATGCCACTTTGCTCATTGTGAACCTCCCTGTGCTGGCTCTCAGCGGTTTTGCCCCTTTTTGACTAAACCTGCACCTTGTTCCAAAAATGAAAATGTGATGAAAGGTGATTGACTGTGGGCACCTCAGTTCCTAGATTGGTGCCTGATTTGTTTGTTCTTCCCCAGCTCTTCACCCACCCCTGAGCTGGGCTTTTCTAGGGACAAGTTAAGAATTGGTCCCAGCACCAAGTCTAGCACAATTCAGGAAAAGTTTGGGCAATGAGACATTGAATACACAGGGTCTGAAGGGTTCTTTTCTATTTTCTTCAGTGATCAGTTTTAAAAAGAAAAACCTGACTTGCAGATTTTGTAATTAAAGTGGAAAAAAGTTATTATGTTGTCTAGTGGGATGCTGTTAGGAGCAGTTTACACAGAATTTTCAAAAAGCCATGAATCGCTGTTAAAAAAAAAAACAAACCACTAAAAGAAACACCCATTTATTTGCAAGAGATATGAAACAAGTTTTAATATATGTATGAAAATATCAAAAAACTGTACAAAACCCCAAAACAAACACAATTTATCCAGGTCTGGCCATGTGAAGACAGCACCTGTTTGCTCACAAGGTGAACCTTCCCCATCCACCCCCCCCCACCCAGTGAGGGGATTTCTGCCTCAGGTCTGGTGCACAGCATTTCACGAGCAGTATCTGGAGGGAAATGGACTCTCCTGAGGGGCAGGATTGTTTTGGCAAGCTGGGATCTTGTCAGAGCTCAGCTCTGGAGAGGAATTATCCTTTGTGCCTGGCTCTGCTCCAGCTATGCACTCATCAAAGACAAAGTGACCCTAATCCCTCAAAAAAATAAACAATTACATCAATAGAGAGAAACTCCAGTCTCAGCCTGTCCTCAGCAACCAGAGGCCACTCCATCAATCCTGCCCTGTAACAAGGCAACTCAGCATTCCTTTGTGGAAGATTGTTGACTTTCCACAGTGGCCCCAACACAGCAAAACCAAAACACCCCTGGAGGAGGCCAAGCCCTTCCTCAGCTCCCCAGAGCCACTTGTTCTAGAAGCTGTTACCAAACCAAATTTAGCCTCTACTTGCCTGAGGTGAGTTTTGATAAATCCCTTTGACAAGAAGGGTTTTAGACCAGCCCCACCCGTGCCCAGGTTGGAATGCAGGCACTGGCTTTACCCTGGATTATTTCACTTTGTGTTGTACAGTGTGGAGTCACTGGGTTGGAGAAACTCATCCTGCAGAGACAACACCAGCACATCACAAACATTTCTGCTGTCCCAGGAAGCCACCAGGACCCCAGCTCAGTCACTCTGACCCCCATCAGCCACGTGAGCAGCTCTGACAGAGGCAGTACACTAAAGCCTAGACTTGGTTGTGTTTTTGTAGGGCTGTCATGGCCTCAGAGCAGGTGAGTCCACACAGATCCAGCATTTCACCCTGCCACATTGCTGAAGTTTCTGCAAAATAGATTTCCCTGCTGTAACTCGAGTGGTTTTAGCTGCCTTGGGCTGTTGCAAGAACATATTATAAGT
This sequence comes from Leptocoma aspasia, assembly GCA_013399835.1. Lineage (NCBI taxonomy): Eukaryota > Metazoa > Chordata > Aves > Passeriformes > Nectariniidae > Leptocoma > Leptocoma aspasia. Next base: position 104,496 of record VXAX01004671.1, read on the forward strand.
TTCTCTGTGTGCAAGCCTGCAGGAAAATTTTCCCATGGGAGAGCATCTTTTACTGTCTTTTTACTCTGTATAAGTTTCTGTAAACAAAATCTCTGGTTCATGATTCAAGGACATTTTTACATTTCTCTGCCTGTCTCCTGAGAGTGGGAGAAGGAGCTGAAGGACTGTTATCTCTGATATTGTAAGCATTCTAGCATTCTGATACAGGGCAATGAAGAAGAAGCATCTGAGCTCTGTACTGGGCACATTATAGCCCAAATCCTCTGACTATGGAGTCATTTTAATAAGTCATATTTAACCTTCTGAAGTTATTGTCAAGAGTCCCTTGTCAATGCACGGACCACGGCAATATTGGGCAGATCCTTGGGCACGGATTCCAGCTCTCTCATGGATCCTCAGGGTCTGCCCAAGGATCCTTAGCTGATCCTTAGCTGATCCTTGGGCAGACCCCCAGGATCCATGAGAGAACTGGAATCCATGCCTGTGTGGATCCATTGCAAAGCACTGAACAGACCCTGGGTCTTCCTGAGCACGTAGCAAAGCTCAGGACCAGACCTCCCCATCCATCCCACCTTCCCAGAAAGGGTTATTTAGCAAAGAAACAAGCCCATATGTTGCATTTAGCCCCCAAATGCTGCTTTTTCACACTGAACTGCATACACGTGTCCAGGGTATCTGAATTTTGCTACATTTTTTGTACATTACAAAAAAAAAAAAAATTAAAAAAAAGTAGAAACAGCCTTGGAAATGAGGTTTTTCTTTCCAGTGAAGAACGTAGGTGATAGCAATTTCAGTTCAGGTGCTTAAAGCAGCTCTCAGAGCTACCTGTAAGGCAATAATCCCAGCTGGCAGAAGTTTATTCATCTCTAGAATAGGTGTTGTTTCTGACCAGTGTGCTCCGTCTGGAGTTGTAGGACATGTCTTCATATACCTCATTGGGCTTTTTCTTCTGGAAATATTTCTTCACCTGCAAAACAAAACAAAGAAAACAGCCATTCAAAACAGAGCCTGGAAAGACCCCAACCAAGGAGTCATTTTCCATCTTAGGAGTCCATCTACATCATCTGTTGGAAGAGCAAACATACTTTTAAAATTCCTCTCACAACCCAGTGAGGTCTTAGAGGACCAAGTGGAAATTATCAGCTTATTTATTTAACTTTCTTTTATAAGTCTGATGCAATTTCACGAGAAGTTCCTTCAAGAGTTGGCTGTAGCTGTAGCTTTGACATAAATAATAAATGACAATAATAATAAATAAGGCTCATTCTTAGACTGTTACTGGTAACACAGGACACCAGGTCCCACTGGGCTTTGACAGAAGGATGTTACACTACTGGTTTGTAGCAGTGCTGGATCCACATTTGGAGGGATGAGACAAGAGCCTGTCTTAATTAAGTGTCATACACTTAATTTTCAGTAATCTTTATGGAGCAGAAGGCTCTATCAGAGACAATTTCTGGGCACTTTCAGCAGTATATGTATAGAAATAATCCCAGTGAAGGAAAAAAACTTTAATAATTTTTTTTTTCTGGAACGAGGCCAATTTTTTCTCCCAGCACTACTTTCAGACATCAGGCTATTTTATGAGTTTTTGTTGCCCTTGTGTCCCCCTCCAAGTTACATCTCTTACAAGCTTGATATGTACAGCTCCAGTCCCAATTCACAAAAAAAGTTTAAAAAAAGCAAGCAAAGCAGAACAGTGAGGGGCTTTGTTCAGGGACACACACACAACACATGGCTGTGTCAACCACACAGTTCACTCGAGGTTTGTTATCAAAAGACAAACAATATCTCATTTACAAAGGGTTACAGAAATATAACACACTGTGTTAGCTGCCAAGAGTTTACAGCTGGAAGATATTAAACAAGGGCAAAGAGGAGAGCAATAGGAAGCCACAATTCCTTAGGTTTATCAGATGTTATCTTGACTCAGGCACTATTTAAAAATAATATCAGTTTGCTCCACCTGCCCCAGGTTTGCTGTGGTGACAGTGTACTTACATCCACACGGTACAAGGTGCAGCACACCAGGACACACAACAGCAGAGCCACCACCACGAGAAGGGCATACAAACCCCAGGAGCTCTTCTCACATGCCTGCTCCACTTCTGCATTTAAAATTACACCAGTATTATTATAAATACAAAGAGGCAGAATTTTATTTTCATTCTGAAAAAAAAAATAAATTTACAGTTTAACCAAAAATTCGGATATGGACAGCTACAGAGCCACATTTGTCATGCCATTAGTATTCCCACTGGCATTCCCTGTGCTCTTCCAGAGGCTGGGGGTGGCTGCAGGTGGGTCAGCAAGGAGCACTCCACAAAGGCAGCTTCCACACCACTGATAGGACCACACACTCCTCATGGGAGCAGAAAATGTTTTCCTGCAGTGTTGCTGCAACCCTGAGGGCTCTGAATTATCCAAGAGCCAGGCTGGTGAGAGGTACAGACAGAAGCAGGAGGATGCCGTGGTATGAAATGCACTGGGCAGAATAATGTTGGTGGAAAGGGTTTTGACTCTCTAAAACCTCAATCAATCTATATAGGAATAACACACTAATTAATAATCACACCCCTGCTTTGTTGGGCTACTGTCATTTCCCCCCCCCTCACTTTACTGAGTCGCTGCCCCAGTTGTGGGTGGTGGCACAGAACATGACCACAGTTGCTTTTGCAGACTGCAGGAAAATCCTTTGCAGCCCTTAAGGCCTTTGTAAACCTTATTTTACAAATAAAATTTGTAAACCTTATTTTGTAAATAAAATTGCCTCAACAAAGCCCAGTGCACAGGGTTAAATTGCACCAGTAAGACCAAAATCAAGCACTCCTTGCTGGTTCTGACTTCAGCTTAGCAAATGGCTACAGCACCATCCTGCAGAAAAATAAAAAACTCACCTTTGGAGCACAGAAAATTAAATACTCATCTTTACAGCACAGAAAAATCAAACACCCTCTTTGGAACACTGAAAAATCAAACCCCTCTTTGCAGCACACGCTCACAGAGTGCTCAGTGTGTAACAAGGGTATGTGAGAACATCTCTGCTGTAGTCTGTGGTGCCTGAAGCAAATGCCCAAGGATTTGTTTTGTGCTCCCAGTGTGATCTATTTTTAAACACAAGGCTTGCTAGAGGCAATGGCTTCTAAAAGCTGTTTATGTCAGGCTAAGGTCAAAGAATTAGTGCTGAAAGTACTTGTTCATATCCTAAAAGTGACAGATTGCACACAGTGAAGTGTTTGTTATCTTGTTCTGACCTTTTTTTCTTTTTCTAAGCTGCAGGATTACGGCAAGAATTCCCCTCTGGTTGTACAAGGCAGGTGGAAACAACCGAGTCTGTTTCTGTGTCTGAGCTCAAAGGGCACAAAGGAGCCTGAGCCCACTCTCCAAACTTTCCCAGGTTTGCCTGTCCTGGCTGAAGCTCCAAAAGCTTTCTGTCCCCAACAATAGATATTTATGATTAAACAAGCAAAAGGGTTGTACCTTTAACCAGCAGCATGGTGCCACTGGCTGAGAGCAGCGGGGAACCCATCATCTCCTGGGCACAGATGTAGTTATCACTGTCCTTTTCCTGCAGGTTGTGTAGAGCTATCACAATTCTATTCCCTTCTCTTGAATGCTCCAAGCGATTCTCAAAGGCAGGAGAAACCTCTGACACGTTCAGAGGTGACACTGACAGAACTGTGCCAGGCTGCACGTGAGTCCTGAGCAAGTGGAACTTCTCCTCTGCAGGTGAGCTTTTCAACACACAGGTGATGCTGACAGACTGGCCTTGCTCAGGGTTGGCATGGAGTGGTGATTGCTCCAGAGCCCTGCTGGATTTAGCTAAAAACAGAGATTATGGTTATCACATGCTTAACACAGTGCACTTTAACTGGGGAGCAAGGGCACAGAGCAGACAGAAAGAACAGACCAGAAATGTAGATAAAATGAATTTTTATCTACATTTTATCTATCTAAAATTTATCTATATTTTCTGGTCTGAAAGAACAGACCAGAAATGTAGATAAAATGAATTTTTTAGCATGCTTTACACAGGCTTTGAGAAGAAGGATATAATTTAGTACACCCTGGCACATCTTCCTGCCTCAGGATCTGAAAGTAGGACTGACCAACAGGTTTAGCTGTTTGTAAAGGGTCTGCATCTACCTAAAAAACTGTAAATACTGAGCTCCTCTGAGGGCATACAGCCTGATCAGCACGTCCTGGAGCCATGCATCATTGCCTGCTTTCTCAAGTGAGATGAAGCCATAGAGAGATCTGGGGGCTATTGGTCTGTGTGTGTCCCATCAGTGTTGGAAATGGTCTATGAGAATGGAGAGGTTATTAATGACCCACTGTCCAGCCAGGAAGGCATTCCACTGAGTTCCTCTGAGGACAGGACTTGTTCCTTTTAACATTATTATTAAAGTGGATAAGGGAGTGAGAGCAGAATTTATCAGGTTTGTAAAGGGAAGGTTGTAAGCATTTCAGAGAAGAGGATCAGAATCAAACAGAGATGTAAAGCAATTTAAGACAATAATTTGGAGAGACAATACATAATAAGATGTGATTCATTTGAGAAAACACAGCCAAGAAGTTTGAAAGGAGAAGCCCAAGGGAGGAGATGATAATCCTTCATGGATATAAATTACTATTGCTGATCAGCAATCAATTACATTTCACATGCCTCGGGGACAGGAAAGGAAGAAAACCCTGTAAGCTTTGGGAAAGTTGTTTCAGGTTAGAAGGTCTTATTGGAAGGACAGGTACATGGAGGAATAAACTGCCAAAGAATAGTGTGGACTCAACCCTCTTCTAATGAAAAAAAAATAAAGACAGAAAAATTGTTCCCTCAACCAGAAACACGTGCCAAAAGAAGCACTTCTGCTCATTCAGCAACTCCTCACTAACAAGAGAAAAAACCCTTTACTCACTCATGCCCAAATTGCTGACCCTGCCTGGTGTTCCAGCTTCCTAATTATTACCAATTTGTCATTTGAGACGAATTAGTAAAAACAAACGAGATTTGCAAAACAACTGCTACCAAAAAACCCCTCTTTGCTCTGCTAGTTGTTTAAAAAGGTTTGACAGGTTGTTTTGGAAAGAGCTGTGGGACCTCACTGTTTCCAAACTGCTGCAGCAACCTATGACTCATGTGAAAATCCGTAGCTGGAATTAATGAGTCACAAATTAATCTTCTAGGATGTTTTAGGGTTTTTTTGGTACCATACTGTCTCATGTGTTTTCTTCATTGTTTCAGGGAGCAAACCCACGCATTCCTTCAAATCTGTACATGACCTGAGCAGACACAGAAGAAGTTCTGTCAGACTCACCCTCCCATTGTGTCTTCTTCCAATCTTTGATTTAAAATAGAGGTCTGTATTTACTTATTTGTGACATAAAAGGTGGAATTGCAATACCTTTGACCACTACTATGGTTGTCTTCCCATACAGCTCTTTGGGATGGCCATTGATTTGAACCATCTCAGAGCACAGGTAGATTTCAGAATCAGATTCCTGTAACCTGTGCAGGGTTATCCTGAGATTCTCCCCTTCCTTTGAACCCTCGATGCGATTAGCAAGGACAGGATTGATACGTGCAGGTCCCTCCTTGGGACGATATACCACATTGAGATTCTGTCTGACAGCTCTCAAGTACATCCCCACTTGATTTTGTGAACCATTCATTGGGCAAGTTATGCTGATGGAGTCTCCTTCCCAAGCACTGATAACGTCTGTTGGCTGTTCATTTCCTCCACCTAAAAATAAGAAATGCAATTGAAATTGTAACATCAGAGTTCCTCTTGGTCTGATCATATCAAAGTACTTCTCAAAATAAACTCCTCCACCAACAGAACCACTCTGTAAGACTGGACCTCAGTCTCCCCGTGCTGGACATTTCATTTCTTGGCTCCTCTGGCACCTGTAGTGCCTTTCATGCCCTGAGCAACTCAGCACCTTCCCAAGCTTCAAAGGCCTTGGCAAAGAAGTGGCTGCTGTCACGCACACAGAAAATGTAGTTCTCTCTGTAGATTCCCAGGAAAGTCCTATTAGTTCTCAAAATACAAACTTCACTAAGATTGCCCAGATTATTGGTTTCAGATCTAAATCAGGAATTTAAAAGTAAGAAAAAGAGGCAGAGAATAGAATAAATACACTTGTCTTTTAAAAGGGGCATTTAATAACATCAGGGAACGGAATAATACAGATTCTCAGATTCAACACAGGAAGAGGGCTGCAGAAGGTGTAAGTCCAATCTATTCAAGAAACAAAGGCATACAAATGTAGAATGAAACCCTTGGAGTTCTCCAAAGACCCCAATATCCAAAGAAACTGAAGGGGGAGTACTTGTGCAATGAATAGCGAGGAATAGAGAGATCAAATGGGAAAACCTGAAAGAAGCTACATCAGAAGCAAGGGAAGAAAAATTAAATAGAGAGCGTTGCATGTCTAAGACAAATGTAGTTTAGAAAAGGTTGGAAAAAAAGGAAAGAAAATATCGAAATGTAAGAAATGTGAGAGCATCGATGCTGTACGTACCGTCCTGGGCAGGGAAGCACGGGAGAAGCAGCAGAAAGAGGGATGCATTTGGGAGACATGACATCCACAGCATTTTCAAAGGTCGTTTCAATTGCTCACTCAGTCTGACCAATGACTTAAAGTCCCGAGGAAAGAGTTGCAAGCCCCAGGTTGGGCTGTTGCCTGCCAGCTACTTGAGCTGCCTAATGAAAGAAGTCAGCAGAGTGCTGCTTTTGCCTTTGTGTCACAGCGATTGTGATGGAGGGGGAAGAGCCATTTCTCTGGGAGGGGCACCTTGGGTTTCTTCACACTTAACCCACCCCTGTTTTCCTGCTGCTGAGCAACCCCCAGCCCCCAGGCAGCAGCAGAAAGTTGTCTGTGGGGAGCACCTACCTCCCCTCTGAAGACAACTGAGAAAAGGGAGGCTCAGATTTGCCCTTCACAGTGCCAAAGTCAGTTGTCTCCCAGTTGTGGCCTCCCTGGAAATGCAGGGGATTGGTACAATCAGTTCAGTTTGTCAAGACTCCCACGGGCTTAGATTGGTGGCTGCAGATGCAAAAGTCTTGGCTTTGTAAGGAGAAAGGAGATGAGAGATGCTCCATCACTTCAGGAAAACCCTCAATTATTATACAATCCCTGCACACAAACCAGCAGGTTTGATGTGCAGCTCAGCAGTGACAATGTGAATAATTGCCAAGCAGGAGGGGCTGGATTTCCTTCAGCAAACACCAGCCACTCACACTCAGCTTCCCCCCAGGGCAGACCTGACCCACAAACCAGCCCACCTCACACCACCGGCAGGAGAAAGAGGATTTGATACGAAATCTACAGACCCCTAACAAGGTGCTTGAGTTTTGTTTTCAAAAGGATCTATTTGAGGAAACATCATTACCTGAAACTTTCCGGCTTTTTCTTCTCCCTTAACTTCATTGCAAAGCCAGGACAATAAATAATTCCAATCTTTACCAGGACAATAAAGCCTTTCCCACCATAGCAAAGTGAGAATTAAACTTGCAACCCAGAAAGCCAATTATATTCTACACGTCTACTTAACAAGTAGAAAGAGGAAGAATTTCTAAGAGAAGAGCTTGGCTCTAAGACAGGAGCACTTAAAGAAGACAGTGTGAGCACGTCACACGTTGTTTGTGTCCAAGGAAGCCTTCATGCCTCTTCCCTTCTCCCAGTGCCTGTGTGTTGTTGTGGTTTATGCATTCCTGTGCAGCATTTCCAGCCCCCAGCTCATCCAGCCCCTCTTCCAGAGCCCTGACTAGGAAATGAGAAAGTCACTTCCATCCGGAAGGAAAAGCAGGATGCTGGCTACTCCCTTCTTTAAAATGTAACTAGATGTAATTAGTGCCTAATAACCTGCAATTGGATTTTCACTTTCACTTTTAGAGTGCAGGTCAGCAGTGTCACTGCACATTGGACAAGTCCCAGCAAGTCCGTGCTGATGTGTGGTACACTGCAGTAGGGAAAACATGGAAAAAACCAATCCCACTCCCAAAAACTTCCCAGGAACCTGCTTAGAAGTACCTGGGCAGTGACCCTGTCCCTCTAGGTACTGCAGCAGTGATGTGAAGTGACCGGATTTGAGATCTGCTCCCCAGTCTGGCATTACCTGGCCATGCAAGGGCTCCCAGGGTCTGTTGTAAGTTCAGGGTCTGTAAGCACAGGGTACAGACGTGGGTGAGATCTGCTGCTTTCTTCTCTCTTCTTTGGGTGGGGGTTTTTTGGGGTGGCATAAGGCAAATCAAACTATTAAAGCAGATTTTGATTCTCAGCAAATGCAACACATGATTACAACAGGGAAGTGATTTGGAGAGTGCCTGACCCTCTCCTTTCCCCTCCTCCCTACTACTCCAGATATCTCCACAGAGCCATGAGATCTTTCCCTTGACTTGGCCCCTGCCTTTGACACACAGAACAACCTTTTTTTTTCTTTTTTTTTTTTGTCACCCTGTGCAAGCTGTCCCCCAGCCAGTGACAAGCAGCAGTTCCAGCCCTGGGCTGCCATAAACTGCAGCTGGATCTGTGAATAGCAATGCTTCCTCCCAGCCCACAGCTCACCCTTTCACCACACTGCTCTCTTCCACCCTGGCTCTCAGCACAGTCTTTTTAACAGGGATTTCACAGGGAGCTTCTGTTCCAAACAAAGCTGTGCCAGTCACAGCCAATTGGGACTGCTGCAGATTCACAGGACTAAAAGCAGACATCCCACAAGCTGCTGCTGGCTGAGCTGAGCTCACCCTGAGCTGACCCACCACCCTTCCCTGCCATCTGAAACAACCTGGGATCCCCCCTGGATAATCACCTTGCTGTTAGAGAAGGAAGGCATGTCTACAGGGCAGTCTTCAGGTCAATCAGTTCATAAAGAAACCAACAGAAGGCCAGTGTGTGATGACATCTCTGTATGGCACCAGATACCCTCTGACATGCAGGCAAGGGAGAAAATACCAGTGCCACTGCCCTGTCACAGCAGGCACAGGGGGCTGTGACTGTGACAGGAGTCACAAAACCCCAGTCCAAGGTTACCTCGGCACCCTATGTAGGAGACAACAGCCCTTTGCACCTGTGAATCCACACAGTCTTGGTTAGAAAAGCCAGGTGTCTGCTAAGGAAGGCAGGAGCCTCCCTTGAAATGGAAGGTGTAAACCCCCTCCCTCTGAATTATTATATTTTTGAAATTGTGGAGCTCTCAGGCAAAGATATAGGAATAGGAATAACAGTTCTTTACTACAAAAATTAAAAAACAAATGCAAACAAAAAAANCAGCTCTGACAGATGGGAATAGAATACACACCCCCAGCCACATCTTGAATTTCCAACCCAAGACACACACCTACCCTTTTACTCTGGGGCATCATCTGCTGATCCTGATTCTTCACTGCAAGTGGTCTCAAAGAACAGCCAGAAACTGGGGAAAGGAAATGCACTGCACTCCCTGTTTGTGAGCTGAAGCCCTGCTTTTGCAGAACAAGGAGGGGGCCCTGTGCATGCACTGTTGCAATCCAGTATCCATCTCAGGCATCTCCTTAAGGAAACTGGAAGTGCCTGTGCTGGTGCTGGCAGAGCTTTCTGCATTTTTGGCTGCCTGAGCAAGAGCAGTCCCTTGGCAGCTGTGACGTACTCAGCAGGAACCCTTGAACTTACTAGACAAGAATCCAACTATTTCATGGAAACAGTAATGGTTATATACTAACTCCACATCTTTGCCAAATGGACCACCAAGAAAAAGAGTTGCCCAGCAATTAAATGTTTATTTTCTGAAGCATTCATTGAGCAAGCTATGCTGATGGAGCCTCCTTGCCAAGCACTGATAGATGTTCTCTTAACTGTTCACTTGCTTCACCTAAAAATAAGAAATGCAATTGAAATTGTAACATCAGAGTTCCTCTTGGTCTGATCATATCAAAGTACTTCTCAAAATAAACTCCTCCACCAACAGAACCACTCTGTAAGACTGGACCTCAGTCTCCCCGTGCTGGACATTTCATTTCTTGGCTCCTCTGGCACCTGTAGTGCCTTTCATGCCCTGAGCAACTCAGCACCTTCCCAAGCTTCAAAGGCCTTGGCAAAGAAGTGGCTGCTGTCACGCACACAGAAAATGTAGTTCTCTCTGTAGATTCCCAGGAAAATCCTATTAGTTCTCAAAATAAAAGCTGCAGTAAACTCACCTGATAACTGGAGCTGGTGTCAGATATAAATCGGGAAGGCACAGGTAAGGAGAAGTGGTAGAGAATAGAAGAAAATACACTTTTTTTTTTTTTTAAAGGATCATTTAATTACATCAGGGAACTAGATAATACAGATTCTCTGGAAGAGGGTTGCAGAAGGTGTAAATCCAATCTATACTGAGAAACAAAGCTATACAAATGTAGAATGAGACCCTTGGAGCTCTCCAATGACCCCATATCCAAAGAAACTGGGCAAGAAGTACTTGTGCAATGAATAGCAAGGAACAGAGGGACCAAATGGGAAACACCTGTTCAAAGTGTTCAAGATCTCTTAAAACATCACCAGCAAGGGGATCAGTAAAATCCAGATTTGCTATTAAGCACCAGCACAACAGAGTTTGTTGGCTAGGTTCACTCTACTACTGACTGGATGGTTAAGACACATTGAGGAAAAAAAGCAACAAAATCCAGTCAATCAAAGCAGAAATGAACCAAGAACTGTCCGTGTGTGTTTGTGTTTTTCTGCGTGTGACAAAAGGACAGGGATTCAGCAAACATTGACATTGCTTTGGGGATTTGCTTTTCCCCTTGTGCTGGCACTGATTTTTGTTCAACCGTCCTGATACTAAATTAGATCCAATGCAAAAGCTGAGGATTTATTCAAATCAAGTGGGAATGGGGAATGATTTAAAGATACCAAGCACCCAATGGGATTCCTGAGGGGCTGTATTCATCTCACACTGCCTAAACTTGCCTAATTTCTCAGGAAGATTGAGACCAGAGTTCTGTTGAGCCTGTGGGGAGGCCAAGGCCTCTGAGACCCAATGCCATTCCTGAGGGAGCTGGACACAGCCTCCCACCCACCCCTCACAGGAACAAACACACAGACAGGTCCTCAGCCTCCACATGGGGGCAAAATCAAATATCTCTTCAAAAAACCAAACTCTTGCCGTTCAACCAACCAGCCAGCTGGTGGTGCAAAAGACTTTGGTGAATCTAGACATGACCTGAGAATTAAAAAAATACAGAGACCTGAGCGCTGCTGTGGCATTACCAAGTGAGAGCCACGCAGAGGGCATGGGAAGCATTTCAGAGCAGTTCACATTTTCAGTTCCAGACGGAATTCAGCTGGTTTCAGCCAGTGCTGCTGCATCAGCCACACACCCTGGGCAGGGTGCCTGCTGTCTGCAGCCAAACACCAGGAGAGGATGGGGGCTCCTGGTGCTGCTTGTGCTGCTCACAAAGGCCTGGAGCTGGACAGAAGTCACTGTGCTCAGGGAAGGTGTGGATGTGCTGAAGGTACATTTGTGAAAACAGGACTATTTGTGAATACAAGGGCAGGAGTTCTTATGGAAAATCAGTCTGTGTTCAGTCCGGTTGCGAGGACGCTATAGGCAGAGAGGATTTCTGCCTTGTAGATGGTTATCAAAGGTCTGTGAGGTTTTCTCTGTCAGAAGCCTCTCTTGCCTAAAAGCTGCAGAATTGGAAAAAAAAAATCTGTGAGGCCACCAAAGAAACTGGTAGATTCCAATTAGAATTATAAACAAAATGCCTGTATTTGTGAAGTCCTCCAGGCACCTCCCCTCACCCATCTGCTACTGGGCCACCCCCTGCTTCACAAAGGGGGCAGCTTCAAGGCTCTGCTGTGACCCTGCCCTGGTGCTGTGACCCATCAGCCTCTGCCTAAGAGGGGCTCTAGAACAGACCTGAGACATCACTGGATGTTGCACCCCAGGGCAGGACCTCAGGGCAGTCATTACTGGTAAATTTTTTACCCCTCACACCAATATATCCATTAATCTATAGATGTAACAACAGCAAGACTGGTTTTGTGCTGCCTTTGCTGGGCTTTGCAAGCACCTGTGCAACTCCTCCTGAAACAAATTCAGACTTGGAAATTTAATCCTTTGACCCTCAGAAAGAAAGAACCAGCATCAGTTTCTAGGGGATGGACTAGTTCAGTGATTGAGAGGAGTCTCAGCCTCAGGCATACGCAGGGTGCCAAAAACATTGGAGCCAAGTGGACACAGGATGGAGGGGGAAAGTTGTATGGCAAGTTCAAGAAGTGTCTGTAGAAGTCTCCACAGAGCCCATCCCACTTCTCTCCATGCATATTGGTTTGCAAAACAAACTTCCCTCTTGGATGCATTTAGGGAAATATTAAATTAAAGCTGGCTTTGTACTGGGCAGGGCTGGGAGAGGGAACCACTCTCCTGAAGGCCTGGATGTCCATCAGTGTCCTGGCTGGGGCACATCTCTGCCAGGGAGGCTGGACAGCAATGCTGCAGTCTGGGACTGCTCCAAGGAACAGGATCCCATGGAGGGAAGGCTGAGCCCTGTGATTCCTTGGCTCTGTCAGTGCTTCCCCCCTGTTTCAGGAGGAAGCAGTGAGGAAATTCCTTCTGTGCTTATTTTTCACAACAAAGCCACCGGATGGGCACTGTCACAGCAGCCATGGGAGGAGAGTTCATTCCAGCCCAGTGAACACCATTAAGAACTCCATGAACAACACAATGGAGATGAGATCAGGAGGAAAACCCTTTATGCTTTTTCCACTTCCAGGTGTGGGACCCAGAGATAACACACAATTTGTCACACTGTACCTTGGCCACGCCGCAGGCGCAAGAAGTAAAACATGGTGGCCCATCCTGTGCCAACCCCAACAAACAGGAAGGCGAGCAAGATGCCAATGCCATTCTTTCTGCTGGTGAGAAATTCAGGATTACCTGCAGAGTAGAAGAAAACAGAGGATCCAAGTGAAGCAAGTGGGAGTGCTAAGCCATGAGCTGCCTTGTAAGCACCACACAAAGGAACTGGTCCCATCTGATAAAGAGAGAAGGAACGGATGATTGAGAGAACAAAGAGTCTCTGGCTCATCATATTTTACAGAAGGTACCTGGCATAATGCTCACTTTATCAACATTCAAAGCAAATTCTTGTCACCTCACCACAACAGATACCTTTGAACATCAGTCTTTTCTGAAATAACCAACAAGTGCTGTGAGACCCACCCTTGATGAAGTGTTCAAATAAGGAAATCCACTTTGACTGGTTTTTGAAAACCTTTTTGTCCATGACCTAAGGAAGATGACAGGGGTTTCTACCATGAAAGAAATTTGAATATATAAACATCACCTTTAGGTGACAACTGTCCTCTTAGTCTGGAGACAAAGTCTCATTTAGCACTTAGAGACAAGGCCAAGTCTTGGGAACTGGTTGCACATCCATCATGCACCCCCTTCCCTCAGCATCCTTGTATCTGTCACTATATAATTACAGGAACCTGAGCCTGTGGACATCTCTGTCCAGGACAGGGCATGTCCATTTGCCAAGGCAAAGTCTCTGAGATTGGATGGCTGCAGCATGTGTGGATTCGAGTTATGAATGTACAGGACATCTCCCTGTCCGTGTAAAACTCTGTTCACATCAAGCTGTCCAGACAAAGTGCTCTCAAAGCAAAAGGCAAACAAACATGGGAAGAGATTAACCTAGAATTGCCTCACCAGCAATGGCAACTGGCAGTGCAGTGGGTTTTGGACGTGACTTTTGAGTGTAGCACATCAGGTTTGGGTTGTTTGTCCAGACATCTGTCTCTGCTTCACAGCAAATATTCTTCTCCTCAATACTGATGTTACCTCCTCCATTTTCTGAGAAAGATGAAAGGTAAAAGAAGTTTTCATTATCAATACGGATCATGTAGAAGATCTTCAGTGAAGGGCTAAAGATGTTGAAGAGGTTAATAGATTTAAAAAGTGGATCATGTTGCACAAAATGTTGGAGATTGCTCTGATTGCTACGTGTTGGAGATGTTTCATTCCCTAACAGTCCAAATCAACCTTTGTCATTAGATTTCCTTCTCACCAAACCTGATGAGTTGTTCTGGGAATCAAGAATGGAAATATTTGAAGAAAGTAAGAAAGTTTTCACACGCAATTAAGAATAACAAAACATCTGTAAAAAGCTTATCATTACCTTTATGCAATAAAAATCTATTCAAAAATTTTGCAGCTGCCTTTTACCCACAGAACCAAAGAAGAGGAACAAGCAATTCCAGTAGCTGAGTAAATCTCTAAGACCCTGGAGTGCATCTCCTACCAACCCTGCATCCCACTGTGCCATTATAGAGCTTATTCTTCTTCTAAGAGAATCTGGAAAACTCCCTCCCTACCTTCATCTATACATCCACCCCTTCCCCTCTCAAGGGATACAGGCATTCCTGCCTACAGAAATTTCCAGATTTCACTGTGAATGTTTCAGTGTCACCAGAGTTTTACACAGTAGTGACAGCATGTAGATATTTTGCAGTGGTGAGCATAAATGCAGGAGAGAAATGGTTTATAGTGGCCAGAAATTAAACACAGGAGGAATCGTGAGGCTAAATAAAGGCTTACAAAGGGGAGAACACTTTTTCTTTGTTTTCTTCTGTCAGCAAGAAAGTTAGAAAGGATGCTCTAACTCCAACAGGAGAGGTGATAAAAGCTGCTCTCAGAGAACCAACTACAGACAGAAATGTCACTGACTTGGATGGAGCTCAACTAAGTCACACCCCTGCAACCTGAGCCACCATGAAGTTCTGCCCCATTGTAGTTGAGTTTAGGAACAGCAAGAGAGGTGATCCAGACTCCATGATTCAGAAGGCATAATGGCTTATTTATTAATAGAATATCACACTCTTAGAGAAGTTCGTGCACCTAAGATGTGATTGGTCTTTAGGAGACTCCTTGGTTAAACAGGGAGCAACTCCTTCTTGTAAACATCCTGCACAACACCAGGTGCAAGGGGTAAGATAATAATTGTTTTAATTCTTTTCTCTAAGTTTCCCAGGCTGAGTCATCTCTGTTCTCTCTTCAGAAGAACTGAGAATAACCACACTGCCCTCGTGGAGCCACTTGCTCCATGTACTGACAGGTGTTTGAATCCCTGATTTTGGCAGTTTTGTGAGGAAGCCAGGAAGACGCTCCTGGGTGTTTATTGAATTGGACAGAAGAGCAGCACAGAGCAGCTCTTGAGACTGGGTCTGGGTGTGTTCTGGCTGAAGCAGGTGGGATTCACACACTGCAACATGGCACAGAATTTCACCATGGGAAGTTCTGTTGCCAAAAAAAACCTAAAATAAGAATGTATCTTTATAAATCAGAGTAACATGTGTTTATCTGAATCTCTCCTAGTGTAGTTATAAGCAGTGTTTGACTTGAAAGAACTGAATTTACTTTTGTGAATTACTTTATGACTTTTTTTCCACAGAAGAAACCCAATCATTCCAGTTTATTCACTCATAATCCTTGCTGTCTGCCCAAACAGAGAACAGTTCCGTTTCCTACCCAGAAATATGTTTTCCATCAGTTAATAACCAGGGTCCCAGCACAGCATACCTCCAGAATTCAGGATGCCACAAAAGATTTTTGTTCCCTCAGGTTTCTTCCAGAAGATGCCATAAATTCGTTCGAGATCAGAGTTAGCTTGCTCAAAGCAAAGAGTGATGTGTGATTCATTGGTCACCAACTCAACTATTACATCTGGAAATGTCTCATTTTGTATTACAGCAATTTCTGTAAAGTTTATTAAATCCTTTGTCGGGCATCTGCAGTTCTTATAGTCATTACAGTAGTAGAGTATCACAGTTGTGTTGCCTTGTGTCCCCTTAGCAGGGCCAGCATTGGACATGGCAATACCTGAATCATAAAAAAAACAAAGAAAAAAAATTACCACCAGTTTTCTCCCTGGATGTTTAGCGTTAGAGAACATCTCCCCAGGATGTTTAATGTTTGGTGAACAAGCTCAGTCATGGCTTTGGAGACACCGTCTGCCAGTGGGCAAATTTTATACAGTATTGGGGCCAGTTCCCAGGATAACTTTTGGGGTAGAAACATGATAGAATTCCCCCACTACTTCCACTGTTTTTTTAACTGGAAAGCTGGCAGCTTGGGAGGTGAGTTGAAAGATGTTTCTCTTGCTGAGCTCATCTATTCTTGTCCTTTTTCCTTCCCAAACTCCTTGGCACAATCCCACCAGGTGTCCCTCCAACACACTGCCAGATCCCAAGACCACTGGAGTTCAGAGCTGAGCTGCCACACTGCCCACTCTGGGTGCAGTGTCCCAGGTGTCCTCCCTCAGACTCTCCAGGGAAGAGTCAGTCCTTTGGGAGAGGTCTCACCTCATCTGACAGCAGACAGACCCAAAGAGTCACCCCTCCCAAAAAAGGTGATTGTGACAGGTCAAACACATCAACCTACACCTCCTTAATTTCTCTTCTCACCTTAGAGGTTTTGTGGTCTTGGTTTTAACTGGGCACAGCTGAGTTTTTCCCAACAGTTCAGAGGTTTTGAGCTATGGAAGTGCAGGGAAAAGCACTGAGGTCAAACATAGAGACTCACTTGGATGGGGAGCAGCAAGAGCCAGGAGCAGGAAACCCGAGTACAGGAGATGGGGAGAGTCCATGGGGCTGCCTGGGGGGCTCAGCTCCAGCAGGGCTGGAGCTCTCCCAGATCCTCCACGGTGCCAGGGCAGCTCCTCCTTCAGTCTTCTCCCTGTTGGGAATTGAAGGCAGTGCTCAGCACGCAGTGTCTCTGTTGTCTTTGTCCAGACCAAAAGGTAACAGCTCGCAGACCAAATGCCAGGCAGCTGCTTCCAGCCCAGGTCACGGGATGGGAGCAAGGCAGAGGAACCCTCACACTGCTCAGCTGCTCCTGCACTCCAAAAGGGCCCAACTCACAGCCCTTTCCACCTCTGGGAGACACCAGGCCCTTCTTCAGGGAGAGGGAAATCCCTCCTGAGCCTGCTGGGCAGGAGGCTCCATGCCCATGTTCTCCAGGCCCCTCCAAGCAGTGGCCCTGCACACACCCCTCAGTAGCAGCAGCAAATAACAGCTTGATTTGCTGCCACTTCCAAAACACACCAGAAAATAAACTAAGGAAGATGGATTATGCTGAATGAATGTTTCACTTGCCCTGAGAGGAAATATTTAATTTAGGAGATCTGATGGGAAATATCTGTTCCAAGTCAAATGAACAAACAATAACTTGGTATTTCTTTTCAAAACATCCTTGGATTTAGTCAGAAGTTAATTTTTAACCATTTAAATAAACTGCCACAACTTTGTGATGTATGTTTTAGTAAAATACTTGCCAAGTAAGAAAAAAAAAATAGAAAATTCACCTAACTTTCCTCACCAGGCTAGCTCTGGAAAACACAACCTGCTTTGTTCCTGGGAGCTTTTTATCAAAAGCTTTCATTAAAACAACATTTTTGCTGCCACTACCTGAGAAGTACCTTGAGGAAATTTCCAAAATAGTTACACACTAATTCCTAATTACACATTCAACAGAAGTTAATAAATGCTTTTCTCTCATGGTCTCTGATGATCTAGATCTGCCTAGAGTTCCACCCCATTTCCCAGAAACAGCTGATCCAGGAGAAGCACAACCCAAGGACACGGCCATTCTGCCTGCCAGCAGGTGCTGACCCTGCTCGTGAGACCAGCTGCAAAATTTCCTGTGCAATAAAACCTGGGGCACCTCAGGCTCTCGACAGCCCTATGCAGGATGCAAATCCAGGAATGCTGGATCTGATGGGTCTTTATCTTCTTTTTGTCAGGGTCAACACTGCTCCACAGGCCCCCTCCAAGGAGTGATCTGTCCTCTTCCACCCCCACAGGAGGGAACTGTTTGCACTTTATGCACAGAGCTCCTGCTCACCTGGACAGACCTGCAAGGATTTCCTCTGGCGCCACCAAGTATTAACAACAATCTCTTCTCATCCTCTTCCCATACATAAAAAATTCATCCTGTCTTTTAAATTCTTTTTTTCTGATCATTCATATTTCACTCATTACATTATCCCATTTCTTGATTTTGAAAGCACAGTTAACAATGCCTGTCCCTCCTACACTGCAGATGAGCAGAGTTCCAAGGGATTGACATCAATCTTGGCATCACAGAATCATAAGTTTGGAAAAGACCCTTGAGTCCACCTGTTAACAGGACACTGCCAAATTCACCACTTAGACCATGTCCCTAAGTGCCACCTCTTCTTGTCTTTTAAATGCCTGCAGAGGATTTATACCCCAGGGCATGTTCACAGAACAGCTGCAGCACATCTGGCAGAGTTATTTGCCCAGAGGTTAAGATTTGGGTTTTCCCCAGTAGTTTTCAGCCTGAGCTGTATCTTGTATCCTCATTCATTTGGTCCTCTCTAGAGTGGTCTTCTTGCCCCTCTCCTCATTCTGGTAAAAGTACATTTCCCTTCCTCTTCTCTCTGGTGACATTCCCTCCTTCTCCCCCTCTTCTCTTCAGTTTCAACAGCCAGAACAGCATCCACCAAATCTCTGTTCCCCCCCACTGATCTGTCTTAAAATCTGGAGACTCTCCAGCTGTCTTGGCCAGCTCCTGCCATCAGTTTTGAAATTACTTCAATAAAACACTCAAATCTAAAGTGAAACACATTCTTTGGACAGAAAATATTTTTCAATCCGGTTTTTCTTTTCACCTGCTTCCCTTTCTTTTTCAAAGTAATACAAACTTTCACTTGTCAGAGCTTCTGAAGTTTTCTGCAGAGCTGTAAGAGAGTAAAGCCAGACCCTAAAAGCACATCAGGAACAAGTAGTAGGTGAATAAAGGAACAAACAGGAAGAGCTGGAGTTCCTTCAGCAAACACCAGCCGCTCACACTCAGCTTCCCCCCAGGGCAGACCTGACCCACAAACCTGCCCACCTCACACCACCAGCAGGAGAAAGTGGATTTGACAGGAAATCTGCAGAGCCCTAACAAGGTCCTTTGGTTTTGCTTTTGAAAGGATCTATCTGAGGAAACATCACTACCTGAAACTCTCAGGCTTTTCCTTCTCCCCGTAGCATCATAACAACCACAAGACAATAAATAACTCCAGTGTTTGCCAAGAGAAGGAAATTCAGTCTCCAATGCAATATCATTACTTCCAGCAGAGCAAAGGTTCTCTCTCAAAGTTAAAATTCAATGACCAGGAATACTCTGACCCGTGTTTCCTCCTACTCCAGCACAAGTTAAACCAACTCACTGCCCTTTCAGTGTGTGTCCTCAGGCTTTCTGCCTCTGGTACAGTGGGGACCCCCAAAGTGACCAAAGCAGAGCCCCCCAAACTCCCCCCAGGAGCCAGCAGAGCAGAGCTGCTGCCCCAGGGTTTATGTGTCCTCCCCTCCCCAACCAACCATTAAACACATTCACAGACACACAAAATCCAGAGCTGTTCTCCAGCTGTAAACACTGCATTTTCTCCTCCTTTTACAGCCACACACCCTGGGCTCTATAGCTTTAGGAGCAATTCAGTCTGTGGGTTTTATGGTCAGAAGCAGCTTGGTGGAACAAGACACCACAAACTCTAAAAGATTTATCTGGCACCCTAAGGGTCCCATGGAGAAGGCTGAAGTTGCAGTCAGTTTGGAGAAAGTAATACTACTGAAGGAAGTAAGGCAGCAACAGAATACAACTCAAGGAACTTGAGAAGATCCTACAGATTTTATTATCTACTCTAAGTTATTTCCCAGAAAAGGAGAAGTATTTACATAAGATAATCTTGGTATCACTTTCCTTATTACTTTTCCCTCAGTTTCCTTATCACTTTTCCCTCACTGGTCTGCTGTATAGCGCTATCAACAATAAATTGCAATAAAAAAATAAACCAAAACAAAATCATGTGAGGGGATAAAGCAGCTCTTTCATGACTGAGCATATAGCTGCAGTTTGCATCCACAGCTCCAACAAGCCATTGCAGAGAGAGCAACCAGCAGGACATTGTGGTTGAACTGAGAAATCTCTGCAAAAAATCCTAAGTGTAAAGCAGTTTGGCTTTCCTCCACCTGCTCTGAAAAAGATTTCCCACAGCAACCATTATAAGACATTGGTAACATTTTAATTTTTTTACTGCCTGCAGTACATTAAGTAGAATGAAGTGTTTCACTGGTTTAACTACTTCTGTTTTAAAACCACTGTCCTTAGATACTAATGCTTTGTGTTTTGGCTCTGTTTTGTTTCACTTTGAACTCAGAGCTGCCAGACTGGATTGTTCTTTACTCAGGTTGGACCTGGGGAAATGCACAATCAGCTCCAGCACCTTCTCCTTGGAAGGGAGAAGAGCTGCAGGGATTTCTCCTGTGACCCTTCTGACAAATTCTCCCTCGTTTGCAAACATGACAGGATGGAACTTTTAGAAAAGAAGATATTAGCAAGGCATGCTAAGGAGCTATGAGGAAAAAACAAGAAGGTTAATAGATATGGGAAAAATTATTCAGGAATTACATGAACAGGAAACTGCTGTTAATACATTTATTCTATTATTTCTGAGGTCACTCACACTTTTATATAAATGCACCAACAGGAAGCTGTTGGGTGTCTGCATTCCCACAATCAGTGTGAGTTCACACAGAGCTCTCTGGAAGCTGTCAGTCTGGGCTACAGATGTGGTGTTATCCAGTTACAAAGATCACCAGCAACACACGTTCTTCCCTATGGAGAAAATGTGCAGCACATTGATCAAATTTCCCTCCTACCACAGACATTTCAGTGCCTGTTTCTGAATGTCTGCTTCAAAACAAGAAAGCAAGAATTTGTAAGAGAACTGGGTGGAAGACAGGACCCTCTAAAGAAGAAGACAGTACCTCAGAAGCTGTTTGTGTCCAAGGAAGCTTTCATGCCTCTTCCCTTCTCCAAGTACCTATGCAGCCTTTCCAGATCCCAATTCATTCAGCTTTTCTTCCAGAGAAAATGCAGAAGTCGGTGGCATCTCAGAAAAAAGGCACTTTACTGGCTCCTCCCATTGTTAAACACAACCCCCTGTCATAAGCAACTGCATTTTCACTTTCGCTTCTGGAGTTGTGCTGGTATTGTATCATGGAACTGATGTTTTAGGAGTTTATTAGTAATTCCACCCAATTTCAAACTGCAAGCCAGCAGTGTCACAGAACACTGCAACCAAGGTAAGTCCGTGCTGCTGTAACTGCAGGAACTGCTGTAACTTGCAGGAATTTAGCTGGATCTGATAGCAATGCTTTCTCCCAGTCCACAGCTCACCCTTTCACCACGCTGCTGTTTTATTGCCTTTTGTCCCTGTTTTCATCGCGTGATCCACAGCCCAGAAAGTCCAAACAAGGAGTTTCTGATTGCAAATTTTGCTCCGAGAGAAAATGAGTATTCCTGGAAAGATTCACATGCTTGGTTTATGCTGTGCCCTCATAGTGGAAGGCTGACCCTTAGGGAAACTTAACTTGAGGGGTTTATTTAGCAGACATCACACAGAACTGATCAGCCTTCCATTTAATCACTGTGCTGCACACCCACACTGCCCCTCCAGTGAATTTGGGTGGCTTGCTTTGCTCTCACAGTCCCAGCTCAGGGCAGCAGCTGTGTGTTAGAAAAATGCTCCAAAACTGGGACATTTGTCTATCATCATGTTTCAGGCTCAGGACATTAAACTAGAGAAATTTCCTCAAAGAGAAACCCAAACCACCACTACAACAAATACAGCCAAAACCAAACAAGCCAACAAAAAACCCCACAACAAAACCCCTTGTTTCCCTTCTCCTGTGCCCTTCCTCCAGGCAGGGTCTGCCCTGGTCCAGAAGGATCACCTTGTGAAAAAC
>VXAX01004676.1:0-89190 GCA_013399835.1 Leptocoma aspasia
TAGGCCCTGGAAGGGGCTCTAACGTCCACCCAGAACCTTCTCTTCTCCAGATAAACCCCTCCAGCTCTTCCAGCCTGGCTCCAGAGCAGCAGGACTCCATCCTTGAAGCATCTCCATGGGCTCCCCTGGACTCACTTACCTGTGCTGGGGGCCCAGGGCTGGAGGCAGCTCTGGAGGTGAGGTCTCACCTGAGTGGGGCAGAATCCCCCCTTCCCCTGCTACCTGCACTGTGGGGTCAGCCCAGCACACAGGGGTTTCTGGGTGCACGTGGCTGGGGCATGGCCAGTTTCTTTTCCATCAGCACCTCAAGTCCTCCTGCTCAGAGCTTCTCGTGGTCCGTTCTCTGCCCAGCCTGTTTTTGTGCTTGGGATTGCCCCGACCCTTGCCATGGGTGCTGGATCTGCACAGTGCCAGGGATTCAGGCTGCAGGGATCAGCATATTTCGTGAGCTGGAGCTCAGAAGCTGTGACCTGTATGTTTGCAGGGCTCAAGCTTACACAGCATGATGCTGCCTAAAAACCAGCCTGCCCCATGGTTTAACAAAACTTCATTGAGGTTGAGCTTGGATCCCACTGTATCCTGCTCCACATCAGAAGCAGCCTGTGCAGGGGGAATTACTGTTTCAGAGGGCAAAGCTTCTCCAAGTGTGGTACTGGCTTTATACCTTGTCACTGCTGTTTTGGTGAGGAACCTGCTGTCCTGTGCTCTCTGTATGGGGCCAGGGGAGCTGTGGGGCAGTGCAGGTTCTGCTCCACTGCCAGGGGACGTGGGAGTTGTGACCCTCCTGCCCAGGGTCCACCCAGGCACCCATGGCCCTGCACCACTGCTCACCCGTGCAGACAGTGCAGCTCTTCAGCTTGGCTTGGGCTCTGCTGTGAACCTGTCCTGCTGGGACCTTCCTGTCCCCTTTCTCAATCTCTCTGTGGATGGGCATTTCTACTGGGCAAGCAGACACCTGGGTGAGGAGCAGAGAGGGCTCTCGGTCACTGCTGCCCATCAAAGCCCACCACAATGGCAAAGGGTCACTGCACTTTGCAGTCACCGTCAGGCACGTGCAGGGTGATGGGGACACAGACAGGACAATGTCATGGTCACCGCAGGGAGACAGCAGGGAAACACCCTTGTGAGGAAACAGGGAGGTTCCTGCTGGTGTCAGTGGCTTCCCCTCCAGCACCAGATTAATTCTGGAAACATGTTGCAGAGAAGTGCTCCCCTGAGTTTGGGTGGTTTGGGTGTCTAGAGTCCATGGTGGCTTTGGGATTTTTATAACATTCATCTGCAGGCTGGATGATGAAAGGCTAATAACTCCCAGGTGGGAGATCTCGAGGGAATTCCATCTTGCTACCAGAGATGGGCTCCAGGGAAAAGCCAGGCAGCTCAGACCCCTTCTCCAGGGGGGATTTTTCTCCTGCCTCATGCATGGTGGCCAGGACTCAGATGCAGCTGAGCCTGTTGCACCTTGGCATATTGCCAAGGCAGGATCATGCCATGGTCTTCCTCCTCCTTCACCCTGATGGATGGTGGCTGGGCCACTGGAGGACCTGCAGGATTATGTCACCCTCTGTGATGGCTCCCGCTGTGTGGTGGCTGTGCTCAGCTGTGGTGGCCCCGCGTCACCTCCAGCGCAGGCCCTGCTAATATTTGCTTTATGACACTTCTCTGATAGTGCTTGGAGTGTGCTCAGCCAGTCCCTAAAACTCAGCAGTGCTGGCAGGACATCAGACCAACAATAACAAAAATAAATCACTCCACACTTTCTGTCGGGTATATATTTAGTGGTTACTGTGCACGAGCTGCCAGGAGAACCCGATGTGTTTATTTGGGCCAGCCCTGCCCCTCCCAGGGCTGCCCCCATGCCGGTGCTGCTGCACCCCCTAAGGCTGAGTCATGCTGGGCTGCAGATCCCAGGTCACCCCTCTGTCTGCCCGTCAGCATCTCCATAAATCGTGGAGCTCTCTGTGCCCTCGCCCAGCATGGACTTGAACTTTCATTGGAACACAGGGAATGAGCAGAGCCCACCCAGAAGGTTTTGATGAGGGGAAGGGGGGAGGCCCAGGGATGCCCCCTGTGTGGTGCTCCCCCTCTAACCTCAAACACTGGTTGTCATTTACGTTTGGGGGCGATGTCCCTTCTCCCACACTGCCTCCCCAGCCGCCTCGCAGGTGGAAGCTTAAACACTTCAACCTCAGCAACTACCTTTCAGCTCCAAAGTTTCCTGAAGAAATAGGAGTGTGTCAACTGTGGGGTCATTCTTCCTGCTGCCCTTCCCTGCACGTGCTGTGTCCAGCCTGTGGTCCCTGGCAGCTCATGGCAGTACCCACTGCTCAGCTTAAAAGCCTCAGCCCTAGCAGTCTCCTTGTCACCAGGTGCCACAGAGGCAGAGATTCCAGGCCCCATCTCCTGCTGAGGGATGCTCTCTGGTTCGCAGCATCATTGGGCAGGCAGGCAGGTGCTATGTAAATGGACAAGGGAAGAGATACCTTCACTCCTCTTACACTCACCTGAGCAAAATCCATGTTCCCAGTGTGCCAACCTGGCACTTTTTTGAAGGATCTGGCGGTATATTTTTTTCTCCCGTAGAACTGGTCATGGTGGGAGGTGATAGAACCCCCTTGAAATGCAGAAACATCTATGCCCTAAATCTTCATTGCTTTGGGATACATGGATGGGGAAGTCTGGGAGAAGAGGTAAGACATGGCCATTTCTGTGGGCAGCACCTCCATGGGAAAAGGCTCTGGCCTGTCCCAGGGGAGAGCTCGTCTGTGGTAGTGCTTCAGCTGCAGGGATTGAACCTTTCCAAATGGTGACAGAAGTTTCTCTATTATTAAGATCTGGTGTGTTTTTTCTCCCAGTAGGATACAGACAAAATGGTTCTTTAGTTTCTCTCCCATGCATGGGACTAGTCCCAGTGCTCACACCAATTCCCTACCCTGTTTCTTCTTGGCTAAATCCCTTATTACCAGCTCTTGGTCTGGCACTTCCAATACCCGATGGTTTAGCTCATGGTGTCATGTCAAGTAACAGATTTCTGATGAAGTCATCTCCAGATGGCTGTGTGCCCTGACACAGCTGGCTGTGATCCCCATGGCACACGTGGGGCTGTGATCCCCAGGGCACACCTGGCTGTGATCTCCAGGCACTCCTGGCTGTGATCCCCAGGGCACACGTGGGGCTGTGATCCCCATGGCACACGTGGGGCTGTGATCCCCATGGCACACGTGGGGCTGTGATCCCCATGGCACACCTGGCTGTGATCCCCATGGCACTCCTGGCTGTGATCCCCATGGCACACGTGGGGCTGTGGTCCCCATGGCACTCCTGGCTGTGATCTCCAGGCACATCAACACACCACCTCCTTTGTCCTTTTTGCCCAGAGACCAGGGTGTTACTCTGGGCTTGAGCTCTCCTGCTCCCACTCCTCTGAGCTGCTGGGATCCTGGAGGAGGCTGCAAAGGCCTTTTTGCTCTCCATCCCCTTTCTGTCTTCCCCACTGGAGCTGAGGAAGGGGCAGCCCCAGCTCTGACAATGTTCTCAAGCTGTTGTTGGTACCTGTGCTCATGCCCAGCGCTGCCTGAAGACAGGACATGTCTGTTTTTTGGTTTCCAACTGGGTATGGATGAACCCCTGTGTATCCAGAGGGAATTCCCACCGGCTCCCAGCCAGGCAGGTGCAACAGAGGGTGGGCAAAATGAACCATGGGTTCTGGCCTCTGGCTCCTTTCTGCCTAGTGGTACCCAGGTGGGCACTGGTGGAGCTAGGCACAGGCACATCCCTGGTGCTTGCAGGGCAGCCCAGGGCTCAGCCAGGCTCTGCTTCACCCCACCATGGCCCCCAAACATCACATGAGTGCCCACCCAAGCCTGGGAGAGCACTGAGGGTTGGGAATATCCTGGGAGGGAACACCCCTGGGATGTGGGGAGGTTGAAGCCCACAGCCCTGGGTTGTGTAGGGAGGAGGCATCAGGGTGATGCCTACAGGAGGCATGGCCAGCTCAGGCCAGCTCTGCTGGTGGCCCTGGGCAGCCACTTGGCTGCTGAAGGCTGCAGAGTTTTCTCCACACTCCCACGCCAAGCTCGTGGCAGCTGCCTGGCTGTCCTCGTGTCCAGTCTCGAGCTGCTGCACACTTTGCTTGGGTGGAGCAATGCTGGAGCGTGAGTAATGATCCAAACCAAACCATGACTTGGCTTTTCTGCCTGCAGGGAGTTTCTAGTCTGATCTTGCTCTGCCCTCTGCAAAGCCATTTTTCCACTAGGACACCCCTCAGGACAGAATGCAGGAATGGTTTGCACCGTTTTAAGCTCAGTACAGTGTTAGGACCAGACTTAATGCAAAACTTTAGAGGATGTTTTACCCACCATGCCACCAGCTGATCTTCTGAGTCAAAATCTTTGTTCCACTGCTAACCTTCTTTATAGTGCAGATTGTCACCTGCCTTCCTTGACCCCCAGTGGGACCTTGCTGTAAGATCTTGCTTTAAGGTACACTGGCAGGACAAGGAGGAATGGCTTTAAGCTGAAGCAGGAGTGATTTAGACCGGATATTAGGAGTAAATGCTGCCCTGTGAGGGTGCTGAGGCCCTGGCACAGGGTGCCCAGAGAAGCTGTGGCTGCCCCTGGATCCCTGGAAGTGTCCAAGGCCAGGCTGGACGGGGCTTGGAGCAGCCTGGGACAGTGGAAGGTGTCCCTGCCCGTGGCAGGGGGTGGAACAAGATGGGCTTTAAGGTCCCTTCTAACCCAAACCAGTCTGGGATTCTATGAACTCCTGAGGGTCCATCAAAGCAGAGAGTGGCAATGGACAGGGCCCATTCCCCTGGGCAGTGCAGGGCAGTCGTTTGTTCATGGGCAGCTGCCAGACAGGGCACCTCCCCCCGGGTGGGAACATCATGGTGAGGGACCAGCTCAAGGACAGCAAACGCACCCTAAGGAGGATTTGCTTGTGGGAGCATCTTGCTCTGAGGTCAAGGCAGAGGTTGTCTCAGGAGCCCAGTGGATGAGGAGGTGGCCATGGCCTCCAAAAGCCCCCAGGAGCCCCATGGAGTCACCTTTGAAAGTGCTGGTCCTTGCTTCCCTTGGGCCTGGCTGTCTACACCAATGATGCAATTTCAAGCATCTCCTCCTCTAGGCAGCTCAGCCTGGATCATGCCATGGGCTGGCCTCACCCTGCTGCTTACATGGATCATCTGTCTTTGCTCCAAGGCCTTGGCAGGGTGGGCAGAGGCTTTAGCCTGTGGAAGCCAATGTCAATGTTTCTCTTGGCATCAGTACATTTCAGATAAGAGCTGTAATTGCTGCTCAGCACTGTAAACTTCAGCTCTCTGCTCCTGAGCCTGAGTCTATCTGCCTTGGACTGGGAATGCCTTGGAGCAGGAGAACATCTGCATGTCCTGTTTATTGCAGAGCTGCTTCTGAGCACTGCAGTCAGATATCATTAAATCAGCACAGTCTCAGCCTGCCAGCAGCGAGGCTGGCTGGCTTTGGAAGCAGTCTGTGCCCTGGGATCTGGCAGTGCAGCTGCTTAGAGTCACTGAATGCTGCACTGAGTGGGTCCTTCACCTCTGGAGTGGGCAGAGCTAATGCCAAGGGGCAGGAGGCTGGGCAGCCCCAGCCACGGAGGAGCGTTGTGCTGGAGAAATGTGGCTGTGCACAAGGGGCAGCATCAGGCAAAAGATCTTCATCTGGTAGGAAAAGCAGCCCCTGCCATGGCAGAGAGCATTATCCCAAGATCCAGCAGTCTCTGAGGTGTCCCTGGAGCCAGCCCACTCACTGTCTGCTTGGCTAGGGGCAGGGATGCTGCAGGATCTGCATGAACTGTGCTGAATGGATCCTGCCATTGTAGGAGATCTGGCCTTCAGACATGCCCTGCTCAGCTCTGGAGCCTCTGGCTCCATTCCCAAATCATGGGCTGATTCTCAGAGTGACCCTGCCCTCATTTCTGTGGACTTGCATGGTAGCTCCAGGCCTGAGCCTGCCCCTGCCCCTGACTGTGGCTTGGTGTCCTCAGAGATGCTCCATCCCACCTACTCTGTTGTTATCCAGACTCCTGCTTGAACTTGGCCATGACCTGCAAGTCTCCCCTGCTTCTCACAGGGGAGTGATGGGCCTGCCCTGATGGCCCCCCCCAGTTCCTGGCCCTTGCCGCACCCCAACACTTCCCTTTGAGGCTTGGGAACAAGTTGGAAGAACTGCCTGGGGCTGGCAGCAGCCTCGCCAGCATCTGCTTCAACAGAAAGCTGTGAAACCACAGAGCTTTGCAGGGATCATCTTCAAAACACTTCCAGAATCTCCAGTGTCATGGGGGAGAAAGTTCTTATGCTAGGCCACCATGAAAAGATGTCACAGGTTTGCTCTGGTCTCATCCCCACCCACAGCTGTGCTGCACACTGAGCTTGGACACAGCTGACCAGAGAGCAGTGCTGAGGGGCAGCTGGAGCAAGGTTCTCCACATCAGACATAGTCCCACCTCGAGGTGCAAGAGAGACCCAGGCCACCAATGGAAACACATGAGCATCTGAAGGCTGCATGAAACTACATGGATGGCTCCATGATACCTTCTGCCTACTGCATCCTGCTGGCCTCCTCAGACAGGACCTGCTGTTGCCTCTCGCCTTGGAAGGGAGCAGGAATGCTGCTGGAGAGGCATGGACTGATCCTCCTGGAGCAGATCTGGAGTGTTTTGGCTGCTCAAGGCTTTCCAGCTGACAGAACATCCCAGGGAGCAAAGGCAATGGACAGGAGTTGGGATCTGCAGATCCCACCTGAGCTCTCAGGGCCGCTCCCCTTCGGCCAAGAGCTTGGGAGCATGAAGCAAAGACCTGGGGGTCCAAAGGAAAGCAAACACTGCCAAACTCATTGTGACTTTATGGGAAGGAACCTGTCCTTGTTGGGGAGCACAGAGACAGGCAGGGGGCCCAGGGCCCCACATTGGCACCCTGCAGAAGGTGCTGCTGTTGCACTACAGAGCTCTCTCTTGGGTGTCTAGGGTGTGTGGAGAGGAAGACTTTGTTCCCCACTGTGATGAAGGGCCAGACCATCCCGCTCCCTTCCCACCTGCCTGGGGTAGAGGGAACTGGTCTGTCCTCCATGGCCACTGCAGCGCTCTTGGAACAGCAGTCCTGAGCGTGCACACCCAGGGCAGGCTGGTATCTGCTCTGCTTTGAAAATAACCCTCCTGGAGCTCTGTTCCCACAGTCTGCTTTGGAGAGGAATTTGTTACTAATGTGCCTGTGAAATGAGTTGAGTGGTTTTTTTACTCCCCATCATTTATATGAATGTGGCAGTGACAAGCAGGAAGTTGGTTCCCTCGGGAGCAGATCTTCCCAATGGCACAAGTGCTGATCAAGGAGCAGGGAAGAAATCAATTACTCGAGTTCTGCATCTGTAGGAAGAAATCAGTGAATTTGTGCCTCTGGCATGACAGCAGAACCCGCAAACCTCCAGGGACACCCTTGTGCTCTGCCACACACGCTGTGGTGGGGGCTGCACTTCCACATGCATGCAGGTCACTAATCTGGTCAGAGGTTGTAATTATCTGTGTGTTGGTTCATGTGTGTGCACACACTTGCTTTTACACTAGAAACACGGATTTTTGCCTCTTTTTTTTTCTTTTGCTTTTTTTTTTTTTCTCTTCAATAACTGAGAAAGACCCAGAAGATTTTTTTTGTTTTGTTTCTAGGTTTAAAGAATGAAAAGTCATAATTGTTAAAAGTTTCTTTATTCCTAAAATTAGGCTCTTTATGTCTTTAAGAAAAATCCAATGGATCTGGTTTTCCCTCTTATTCAGTGTCTCATTCCAATTGGGATGTTGCATCTGTTGGTTCTTAGGAATCTTTGTGGTTTTTAACTGCTCCATTGCCCAGGATTAAGCCAGGAGTGAAGATGGAGGCGGTTAAAAGACATCTCACCTGTGGGAAAGTTCAGCAGGTGGGCTGTCCTTCAGCCAGGCAGGGACTCTCACACTCCTGTTTGTTTCCTGGTCCAGGACTTTCACCAGAGACCTGGAAAATGGTGGATTCTTGTTTCCAAAGGCACAGGAGAAAGGTTTCTCCTTTCAGCTGCTCCATTGGTGCAGGACACAGCGACCCTGTGGTCCCAGCACTCCTGTCGTGCTCCAACCTGACCTGGGGCTGGACCCTTGGCATCACTGCTGTCCTCAGCCAGCTGAGCAATGTGTGCACTGGCTCCTGGTTTGTTGGGTGTTCTCAGGACCAGGAAGCTTTACCTGAGGAGAGGTGGTATTTTAAAGCACCTGTGCTCATCCAAAGATTCCTGGGAGCAGCAGGTAGGAGGGTATCCCCCCTTGGTCAGAGCAGGAGAGATGTCTCTCACCTGGCTGTTGGGTCAGCTGCCAGAATCCACCTGAGGGCTTCTCTGTTCATCCTGGGATGTGCTCTCTGTGTGTCTCTTGGTGCTCCTTGTCTGTGAGGGACAGAGAGCCACTGGCCAGCACAGACCACGGCTCCCATCCGTGCTCTGTCCAGTCCTGACTGCAGGGGTCACTTCTGTATTTATGGGGTTTTCTGACATTTTTGTGCTGGGTTTCATGGCCTTTGGCTGCTGCGTTGGAGGAAGCTCCTGGGGGCTCTTCTCAACACAGCCCAAGCACTTTCTGCCTCCTTCCCCAGCCAAGTTCTGGGCATTACCAGACACCTTGATCCAACAGGAAATGCCTCCCTCTCAACCTCTTGGGGTTTTCATGCCCTTACCCCTTTCTCGGGTGCCTGTCTCTGCAAACAGGCTCTGCTTCACCCAGCTGCTCACCTGTGGGACAAGCAGAGAGCAGTTTTTTGGGAATGCCAGCATAAGCCGCAGGTTATGTGCTTGAGTCACCTCTTTCCTGGTGGGCCACAAGGTCTGCTCTGGATGTAGCTGTTTCATAGCATCCTTTCTGCATCCCTGGGATTTTTGGTGTGGTTTTGGACTTGTCAAGACTCTTGGGGCACCCTGGCTGTTAACCATTATCTGCATTTGGGCAGGAGTGGTCTGTGGGCAGGAATGATTGGCCACCCTGAAGATGCCTTGGCTCCTATGGCTGAGATACAGCAGCTCAGGCAAGCTGGGATTGCCAGTTCCTACATTTCTTTAGCATTCAGCCCAGTGAGAACTAGATTTTAGTTTAGGCATATCACCTGGCCCCCCTCAACCTGCTGAACCCTGAAGGGCTGTCACCACACCCCTCCCTGCGTGTGGTGGTGACTCTGCCTGGGCCCTCATTGCTCATGCAGGAGATTTGCTCTGCAATTTGTTTTGTCGCAGTAGCTCTTGCTCTTAATTACAGGGAACCTGCAATCAAAGCAAAAGTGTCACAAGCCTTGTTGCTGTTCTTGCCTGTGACAAGCAGCAATGGCATGAAGGCAGCTTCTGTGTCCCATCCCTGGAAGTGTTCAAGGCTGGATGGAGTTTGGGGCAACGTGGAAGGTGTCCCTGCTCATGGTAGGGGGTGGAATGAGATGAGCTTTAAGGTCCCTTCCAAACCCAAACCAGTCTGTGATTCTGTGATTCTGTTTCCACTTTCCTTTGCTGGTTAATGAAAAGTGCAGGAAGATCCTTTGTCCTCCAGGCTCTCCTGGATCTGGGTTGTTGGGACCAGCTGGCAACCAGGCACACATCTTTCCCAGGGTGCTCCCACCTATTGCCTTCACAAGGGCCTACACAACAGCTGGCTGAGAAGAAAATCCCATTTCCCTGTTAAAAGGAGCATGCAGATGTCTGAGTGCAGATGCTGCACGTCCTGCTGCTGTGTCCTGCAGCTTCCCAAGATTTGGGGTTAGAGTGATTGATGGGTTTAATTCAGCCTGGGATTCCCATCCAAATCTCAGCTGCTGGATTGCCCAGTGCTAACCACAATGTGTGGGAATACCCAAAACCATCTTGCTGTGAAGGTGGAGAGCCAAATTTATCCAAACCAGCCCAAGCCTGGTGAGTGAAAGCAGTGTGTACTTAGCTGTGCTCTGCTTGGTGCCCCTGGGCAGCCTGCCTTGCCTTCCTCTGATGATGCCTCTGATAGGGGGGGAAATGGGAATGGAAGTAATGGCTCGTTACCAGTTCTGCACAAACAAAACTTGACTACTGGGTAGCTGCAAGATAATGACCAAAATTTGGTGGTGGTATCGTGTGGAAGCATCTTGTTGTTGTAAATAAGGATCTAAGACAGCACCTCCCTGCCTCTGGCACTGGGATCTTCTTCAGCTCAGCTTGTGAGGTACAAGGCTTATCTCAATATTAAAACTGATAACGATGAGTGTTTCTTAAATCCTTCCAACTTCAAACGCACTGCTGGTTTGTAGTGCTGTAGTGCCTTTCAGCTGAGCCAGCTCCAGGCTGTCAGCAAGGGGGGAGGCAGAGAGTCCTTGTGCTCCTTGGGAGAAGAGGCAGCTCTGAAGCATGGTTGGGATGTGCTCAGCAAACTCACACAGGTCTGGGGATGGGATCCCTCCCCTCTTGCCACGTATGGCTCACGTATTCCCCAGCTGTAGCACAGCAGAAGTGGAGTCATTGGATAGAGCAGATGAAATAATTCCAGACTGAAGTAGAAATTATGAGTGCAGCCCTCAGGTACCTAAAGTGGCTCCAATAGAGCTGGAGAAGGACTTTGGACAAGAGCCTGGAGTCACAGGACAAGGGGGAATGGCTTCCCACTGCCAGAGGACAGGATTAGATGGGATGTTGGGCAGGAAGTGTTCCCTGGGAGGGTGGGAGGGTGGCACAGGGTGCGTCTGAGAAGTTGCGTCTGCCCCTGGGTCTCTGGAAGTGTTCAAGGCCATGAACAACCTGGTCTAGTGGAAGGTGTTCCTGCAATGGGGTTGGAACCAGATGATCTTGAAGGTCACTTTCAGCTCACCCCACTCTATGACAGATGTTGTGCTCTGGGTGTAGGTTTAGCCTTGCTTCCCAGAGGTGAAGCTGGTCAGGAAAAGGCTCCTGAGGATGCTCTGCTCTCTCCCCAGTGATAGGGCTGGGGCTCAGAGGCTGTCACTGCCCAGGGCAGGTCTCCAGACACTTGTTTGTCTCTTCTTACACAGGCTGCCTCCCTGCTGGGGATGCTGCATGGGGGTAATGAGGTGGAGGTGGATCAGAGTTAAGCCCTGCCTGGCCTCCCTGTTGCAGGCAAATGGATTTTCAGCTCCAAACAGTTTGTCGTGACTGCTGGGACACCCCCATACTTTCTCCTGCTCTGTGGGTGCCAGAAAAAGCTTTGTGTAAAACAGCTTCCCATCAGGGAAGGATGGGTTTCACCATGGCCTCAAGCTCCAGTCTGCAGCAGGACTGAGTTTTGCATTTATTTTTCATCCTCACTGAGCATCTGCTCACATTCTTCTCTGAGGTTAACAGACAGTAACTGCTACCTTCTCCAAAATGGGATCACATTCCTGCCTTGAATGTCATGAAATGTCTGGTGGTTCCGGCTTGTTCCATCCCAAACAGCAGCTGCTGGGAGTCCCAAAATGAAGGGGGACAGGATGACAGAGGGCTGATTATGGAGGGGAACTCTCCTCCTGTAAGTAAATGCTTTGAAACCCATGCTGAATACCAGGAAATTCCTCACCTCCCTCAGTCTGGGCCATTATGAAAGCAGGTGATGGTTTTGCTCCACAGGGAACACCTGCAGCCAGCAGGGTTGGGGTTGTCCCTGCAACAGCCATGAGTCCTGGGTGGCTGGAAGGTCCCCACAGCACTGGGCTGTAGCTGTGCAGTGTTTTCCCTGTGTGGAGGGTCTTCCCAGCCAGTGCCCTGTGCTGAGCTGTGCTGCAAGGGGCTGGCCAGGAGCAGGGCTAAGGTGGCATTGGGTGCCCAGGAATGGAACAGGGCCAGACGACTCCTTTGGAAGTAAAGGCAGGGAAATATGCTGCTGCCTGCTGGACACCCACCCCTCCTGCCCCAAATACCCCCAAAAATGAGCTGGTCCTCAGTGCTCAGGGTGGGGGTGGAGCAGTACTGCAGCACCCAGCCAGGAGCCTGGATACTTTCAGGTTTATTTTGTGTTTCCCAAATACTTTTCAGCAGAGGTTCCCAAAGCAAATTTCAAATAATAGGCAATTTTTCTTTTTACTGCCCCTTTCAGGCTACTAAATGCTATTTTCCTTTTCTATAGAAGCAGTTTTGGGCTCACGGAAGCTGATTGGCATCTACAGACACATACAGTGCAGCCGAGGCTGGGAGAGGATTAATTTAAGAGTCCCAGGCTCAGGTTCTCCTTTTAATGCTGTTTCTGCCAGATTTGGGCCTATGATTCTCCACAAAAGGTAGCCAAGGCAAAATAGATGTCGAATTAGATGGTACATGGAAGCAGACTGGGTGATGGGTCCCAGCCAAGCTTCAACTCTGCTCCTGATGCCAGGGTTTATGGATTGCTGTTAACCTGAGAGGTAGCTTTGTACACTTAATAGGTGTGTGACTGATCCTGGTGCCAGGAGATTGGCTGTTTTCATCAGGTCATTCTTTATGTATAACCTAAAGCAGCTGGAAGTTTCCTCCTGGAGGGAGCAGAGGTCCCAGAGCAGCACTGGCAGGGACATGGCAGGGTCGGTCCTTCTGTCACCAGCCTGCTGTGAGTTGGCCTCAGGGTGAGTCTTGGAGCTGTGGTGGCTGGAGCTGGGATCTCCCTCCCTCTGGCATGGGGAAGGAGCAGAGAAGCAGCTCTGGAGAAGGACCTGCATCTCCTCTCAGCCCACAGCCTCTCTTGCAAGGAGAGGCTGTGCTGAGAGAGACAGTGCTTGGGATGGAGAGGGACTCCCCTCGCTCTCTCACTCAACCCCTTCCCACCCATCCATCAGTCTAAAAATAGCTGGTGGGGCTCTTTTTAGTCCCAGAAGCCTCAGACTGGTGGCAAGACTGGTTGGGAAGGGGAGGGAGCGATGTGCCTGAGCGTGCACTCAGTTCGATTAACCAGCACTGTGTCAAACACCACCAAGCTCCCCGTCCCCCTGCCCAGGCTCAATTAGCTCTCCCTGTAATGAGAGCCTGCCTCTTGCCTCACTCAGCTAATTAAAGAGCCCATGCCAGTAAGCTGTGGCACCAGGTTGATGGTGGGGAGCTTTTCTGAGCAGGATGTGAAGGGAAGAGGGACCACGCTGGCAGCAGCTGCTTGGCTCAGGGCCCTGTGGATTCAGCTCACCCCCACCGAGCTACTGGAAATGGAATATCAGGTTTTAAACCCTGGTTATAAATACGAGTCCAGGAGCTGATGCAACCCTGGCAGACGAGAGTGAGGTGTTTGGCAACAGGAGAGTGCTGGCAGGGAAGGCAGAGCTGCCCCACTCCCCCACACTGGCTGGGAAAGCTGCTGAGGGCATGAGGGGGTCCCTGCTCCCCCCCCCACCCCTTCCCACTCCCACCACCCAGACCGACCTGGGGCTTCACTGAGGGAATTAGCTGGGATAGTTAG
Source organism: Leptocoma aspasia (assembly GCA_013399835.1). Classification (NCBI taxonomy): domain Eukaryota; kingdom Metazoa; phylum Chordata; class Aves; order Passeriformes; family Nectariniidae; genus Leptocoma; species Leptocoma aspasia. Next base: position 13,381 of record VXAX01004676.1, read on the forward strand.
TGGGCTCCATTGGCTCCTGGGTCTCTCTCCCCCTCTAATAAGTTATTCAGCCTGGAGAAGAGAAATGTCTGGTGAGACCTTCGAGCCTCTTCTAGTTCCTAAAGGAGCTACAAGACCGCTGGTGAGGAGCTTTGGCCAAGGAAAAGGTACTGGGAGTGACAAGATAAGTTCCTGAAGTACTTGGGACATCTTGGTTCCCCCCTCCTAGAGCAGATCTGTGCCGAGGTGCGTCAGAGAGGGGCTGGATGGGAAGCCGAGGGAACGATGGATGTTCACAGAATCCCAGAATGCTTTGGATTGAAAGGGACCTTCAAGACCATCTCATGCCATCCCCCTGCCATGGGCAGGGGACACCTTTCACCAGAACAGGTTGCTCCAAGTCCAATCAACCTTCCCCCATAGGAGAAGTGTTCCATCTCTCAGCTGTTTCAGGACGTGCTGAGCCCTGGCAGCACCCATGGGTGTTTTCTGGCTGAGGTCTGGTGTCAGAGCTCTGTCTGCAGCCCACTCATCACCTGCAGGGATTTGGGAGTGGAAGTACCAAGCCAAATCCACCTCTGCTCCCTGCATCTGTGGCTGCTCCAAAAATCCTGTTCCCATTAATAGAAAAAAATGCTCTGCTCTGAGTGGGGCAAATGGGGGTCCCAATGATTTTGCTGGGGTGAGGCCCTTGCACTGGAATCTCTCAGCTGCTTCACAGCAATGACTGTAATTTGTTAGGAATAGACCTTTGTTTGGAATTCAGGAAAGAATTTTGCACCTGCTGAGGAGTATTTTGGGCTGGTATAGAAGAAGCACAGCAAAGACTCTTGAGAATAATAAACTCTGTAGGTTTCAAAGGAATGTCTTGAGCAGCCTAATGGTTTGATACCTGTGAAGTTCCTTGCAGGACTTTGCCATGAGGCATTTATCAGGTGTCAGAGAGTGATGGAAAGCAGCGGAGGGCAGGGCAGGCAGAATCAGAAGTTTTGGGTGTGGGGGCTGCAGTTGGCTCTGTGCCCACACCTGCCGTGTTCTGCACCTTTCCATCTTGCCTGTTTTCCTTTTCAGCAGTAGTTTTGTTCCTTGCCTGAACTGAGAGTGTGGCACCAGCCCACGGCTCTGTAGAGGATAAAAGGCAGCCCCCGCTCTGCTCCTGCAGCCTGAGCCCTGCTCCTCATCTTCCAAAGCATCCTGCACCTCCATCCCTAAGCTCTGGGATACTTTGGCTAGGTTTGGATGTGTCTGCAAGGAGCAGAGCTGCTGTCTCTACAGCCCCCGCACCTTTGTCCCCTCTGGGGCTGAAAATCCGTGCTGTTATGGGCGAGTTCTGTGCAGTCACTGCGAGATTTTACTCCCAGCACCGCGTTACTCTCCTCCGAGCCCGGTCGGGAGCCCGGTGCTTCATCCGCGCTCGCGTGTCCAGCGCCGGTGCCTGCAGCCGGAGGGATGCCGTGGGAGCGGGGACGCAGCGGGGAAATCCTTGTCGTGCACCCGCGTACGGAGCCCTTTAGATGTCGCGCTGGAGCAGCGAGTCCCCCGTGAGCCCTCGGCCTCCTCCTCCTCCTCCTGCTGCTGCTGCTCGCCTGCAGCCTGGCCGCGGGAGGCTCCGGTAACTCTGTCTGCTGGCGCCTGGCTCCGGACGAGTCACGCGGAGCCGTGACTACCACATCGCCTGGCACGCACGGAAAGGGCTGGCACGACTCTACTCTGTGGCTTGGAAATTGCTTGGAGCTCTCTTGAGATCTTTGGGATCTCGTGGGGTCTCCCAGGGTGCTGCCTGGTGCCGTTTCCCCCCCATGGGGGGCTGCCGCTGCTCCCCGCTCTCCCGGGAAAGGGATAAATCACTGTCCCTGCAGGAGCCGCCGGGTGTCCGGTTACCCCGGGCTCCGAGGCATCCTCCTCGCAGGGCCGGGGCTGTCTCACATGCCGACGCTTTGCTCAGGGCTCTTGGCTGGCTTTGGGGAAAATCTCAGTTCACTGGCGGTGTGGGCAATGTTTTGGGAAACGTTGGGAGCTCCTGGGACAGGAACACTCATCTCCTGTTGCTCCGTGTCCCATGCACTGGTGGTCAAGCAGAAATCCAGCATTGGGGTGAGATGCAGGATTGGAAGGGGTGAAAATGAGGAGCTACCCCCACTCTGCATCTGCTCCTACCCCTTTCCCCCAGGGTGGGCTGGCTGTGACCTCTACCCTGTCTCTGTCCCCGTGGGATTTTTGCCCCACTGTTGTGTTACCTCTCAGCTTTCCATTTTCTTGGCCTAATTTTTCATTTGCTTGTTCCTTTTGCAGTCTGAGCCTTGGTCCCTTCTCCTCCCACTGCTAGCTCTCTTCCCACCCCTGAGTCCTGATGCTGCCCCATGGAAGGGGAGAGCCCTGCCTGGAGTAGAAGATGGAAGCTGCAGGGGAATATGGAGGGGGTTTCCAAGAGACCCACAGTGTGGCACGTCTTTGAACAGAGCTGTCCAGGTGTAAAGTATCCTTCTGCTGGCACATTAAATTGCATTTCCAGTCCTCTTTGGGGGCCTGTCCAACCAAAGGGGTACAGGTTATGGACCCAAACTCTCGTGCTCTGCCTGCATTTTGTCTTGGCTAAGCTGTTTTTGGGCTGTTTCATTTTGTTCCTGACATTTCCAGGGTGAGTGACATCAGAGGCTTCGGGGCTTAGCCACTGGAGAGGGAGGGATTTGATTGTGGAAAGATTGGATCATTCAGTTCAAAGGTAGAAAATCCTGCTTCTCTGGAGGTAGTTCAAAAAAGCCTGGAATTGCTTCCAAAATTCCAATTACCTGACCTTGGGCATGAATGCTTGCCCCCTGCAAGGCACCCCTGCCAGGCTCTGGAAGGGATCACATCCCAGCAGGATGCAGCCCAGCCCTCAGGACATGCTGGGGTGCTGTTTGAGGAGCTGAATCTGGTCCCCCTGACCCAATGGCCCTTGGAGCTCCCTGGTTTGCAGCAGTCCTTGTGCCAAGTGCAATGCAGCTTGAATTCCTGCCTTGCAGGTCTAAGCTCTTCCTCCACCTGTGGTGGCTATGTCTCTCCTTAGTTCCCACCAAGAGATGGATACAGGGGAGCTGCCTTCTGGAGACACCTTGAGGTGTGGAAGGGGCAGACGTTTGACTTTTCACTTGTAGGTGGTCTCCAGAAAAACCACCATGGGCAGGAGGTGTCAGTGCCTGAGCGGTGACAGATGTGTCCTCTGTGAGCCAAGTTGGCTTCCGGGACCACCTGGATGTCTGCCCTGTGGAGCACAGCTAATCCTCCACCAAAGGTCAAGTCCTCCTGCTTGGTGGGACTTTTACCATCCCTTTCAGCAGACAGCAAGTTCTGGGCTGATGCATTTGGGAGAGGGAGGAACAGAATAAGCAAATATTATTTATGGTTCTTCTATGGGTCATTTGCTGCTTGTGAGAAGGAAGCTATGTTGGGTTGCTGGATGGTTCCGAGGGGGAGGCGACCTCCGTGGATTCCAGCTTCTTTCCACAGGGCTGACTATGGTGAAAGGGGAAGGTAGAAGCAAGGAGAGGAGTTGCATGGATGCAGTGTCATGAGGAATGGTACAACACCTAATGGTGACCAATGTGCTCCCAGGGCTGGACTGTGGTCCCTCCCAGTGCTGCTGGGCCCTGCTGGGGACATGGAGCACCACCAGCAGCCAGGATATTGGTGAAACAGGGAAGACATTCTCATTCCCTTTCCCAGCAGGCTGGAGGAACAGAAACAAGCAGGTTCAGTGCTAGAAATGTGGGACCACAGATGCCTCTCCCCTCCTTTTCTTTCCTCCTGACTTTATAGTATTCTGCGGGGTTTCTCCCCAGCCCCTCTGCAGCCCTGCATGGGGAGGCTGCAGCACCAGGCACAGCTTGCAGGGCTTTGGGACCCGCATGCTCCCAGGGTGCAGCGCGCGATCCGTGGGAAATGTGGGATGGTGGCAGGAGGGCAAGGGGAAAGGAGCAGGAGGAGAAGGGTATCCCCCTGAGCCCCCCCGTCCCACTGAGCGTGCGGTGAATTCCTGCTGGCTGGGCTCATGTGAGAGCATTATCCCCCAGGATGAGCTCATGCACGAAGCGCGCGGGTTATTCGTGTGATTCCGGGTGCTGGGGCACCGCTGGCGGATTCCCTGGAGTTATGTACAGTTGCCATTTCCATGCATTCCTGGGTTAACAGCCGATCGGGTTTCGCTGTTCACATCCCCACTGAGCACTCAGGGCTGTGGCTCCGACGCTGGTGATGGAGTGAAATCCCTTGGCTGTCTGGCTTATGCTTTCCCAAACCTGGCCTTCCCCATTCCTCTTCCTTGATCTTCTCCAAGCCCTCCCTCCTCTTCCCCATGGCACTGACCACATTGCAGGTTCTCCATCCCCTTCCTCATTTCAAGTTGAGCTTTAATTTGTGATGCTGCTAGAATGGGGCCATAGCTGTGTGGGATTCTTGGAGCGCTCCTGTCCCCTCACTGGTGTGTGGATCAGGCTGGCGATGAGCCATCACACCCATTAGAACCCTTGCTCTGCTCCAGTGGGGTGTCCTGGCAGAATACCAGAGTCTGGAGCATGGTAATTCACCCCTGTCCCTTCATCTCTGTTTCTTCACTCATGGGAGGACCTCAGGGAAGGTGGACAGGTGAGGAAGGAGACCCGGCTGTGTTCGACCAAGAGACTTGGCTCTCTGTTTATCATTCAGTCTCCAGTGGGTCAGTGATGGGACCAGCCCTGGAAGGGTGTTTGTGATTACAGTGGAGGGTCAGGTCATCTCAACCACTCCCAGGCCATGAGAGAGTCTGTCAGGCTCTGGGGCATCTGCACGTGGCTGTTGGGTACCCATGGCAAAGGACACTCTTTGACTTATTCAGCTCTTGGCTCTTTCCCTGGTGAGGAAGGGGTGGGCGAACCAGGATGGTCATAAGTTGCAGAAAATGAGCTCTTCTAGGTTTGGTGGGTGTCCATGTGCAGTAAGAGGCTCAGGGCTGGAACCAGGCTGGGCTGTGTCCCAGCCCACAGCTCACTGTGACACTCAGAGTTGTGGCCCCTCACCTACACCCATGCAGGGGAGAATCCTGGGAGAGCCCAGGTGTGTCTCCAAAGGGTGAAGCCAACGCACGTAGATCAATGTCCATCTCATTAGCATCATTGCAGAAGTGGCTGGAGCCTGCTCCTCTGCTTCCCAAGGTCACATCTGCTTTGAGAGGGAACATCTGTGTGGAAGCTCATGGCTATGCTGACATCTGCCCTGTAACTTCAGGGCGTGAATTTGCTGCCAGTCCATAGCACAGATAACTCTGCAAGCCTTGGAGTAACCTTCTAAGCCAGGGCCAGGTAGGGAGACCATGGAGGTGGTGATGGGGAGATACCACTGCTTAGTTTTCCCTGATTCCAAGTCAGGGAGTGAGGTGGGTGAGGAGAGAGCCTGATCACCCAAAATGGATTTCCATGCTGAATCCCAGGGCCCACAATACCAGGGTGGAATTGGCTCATCCCTTGGGACTCTGCAGGGGGGTGCTTGGGAAGAGATCTGTGGGAGGGCTGGACCAGCTGGAGACCAGGTGAATTTTCTGCTCTGCTGAAAGTTGAAGGTGTTGGCTGAGCCTTGGGGGCTCGGGTAGGTACTCTGCAAGTGTAAGTGTTGGTGCTGACTCTTGCAATCCCGAGCCTATCCCCTCTCTCCTACTCACCTCTGCAAGGATGGGAAGTGTATCCCACTAAAGCAGGGAAGAGCTGTTTTGCATGCTCTAGGAAGTAGCCTTTTAAAAGAAAAATAATGCATGAATCGCCCTTTTCTGGAGAGTTCTGTGCTGCCAGTTTGTTAGGATGTGAGCAAGAGGCATTTATGACAGCAGCCTCAAATAAATTGCTTAAACTGTCTGTGAGAATGGGGCAGAGGACTAAACTCAGAGACTGAATTTATTGTTTTTCCATCTTCTGTGCCTTAAAAAGCAAAAGATGGAGTGACGTGAATAGATATAAAAGACGGTAATGGCCAAATTTGGAAAAATCTTAGAAAAAACTGGAAGGATATGGCTGTGATCACGGCAGATGTGTGTGCTGCCTTCTCCTGTGCTGATCCCATGCTGTGTGGATATGGGCACTGGCGTGGTCCTGCCCTTCTGGGGTGGGGCTGGGCTGACATATTAGTTTAGAAGATATTTTATATACATCCTAGCTGTGCATTGCAGCTCTGTTACTGTTGTTACAAGAACCTTTTTAATTTCCTGCCTTTTTTTTTCCTGTGCAAAGTTAGGATGCTGGAAGTGAAGTTCCTTTTGTCGGTGTGTGGAGAAAGAGGGAGGGCTGAACATGAATGGTTGGAGGGGGGAGATGCTCCCCTGCTTGGGGAGAGGGACTTGGGGAGATGGGGGTACACTGGGCTCCCACCCTTGAGCAATGGAGGGGAGCGAGGTGGAAAGAAAACAACAGCCGAGGATCAAACACGTGAGTGTGCACTGTGCTGGTTCAAACCTTCTCTTCAGCAGCAGTGAGGTGAAGGGTGTTGACATATTAAGTGGTGGCAATTAGGCTGGGAGTTAACACCTTATTAAGCGGGACTGGGGGCAGTTGGCACCTCCAAGCCTCCGTGTCTGCAGGCTCGGCCTGGACGCAGCACGGAGAGACTTGTTCCCGACCATTGGGGCTGTGCCAGTCGTTTCTGAGATCCATGAAACTCTTCTGGCTTATGGACGAGGCAGCAAACCCTCGGCAAACCCAAGGGCAGAATGGGAGTCAGAGGAGCCAGTCCAGCTCCAGAGCGGTGGCACTCGCACCCTCCCTCTGGCCAGCTCTGCCACGGCAGCTCAGGGCAAGTGCTGCCCCGGCTCAGGTTTTCTATCAGGATTGCCAGCACCATTCCCAGATCCTGTGCCCACTGAAATCTGGGGCTCAGGGTTCCTGGGGGTTGGATGGGAGACCTGGCAGTGTGACCTCTCTTTACCCTGTGTGACTCCAGCTGGTAATGGAGCGTGGTGTGCTGGCACCTGCAGCGCTCCTCCATCCTCAGGTGGAAGGGTGTCGATGTAGCAGCATCAGGTGCTTGGGGATGTCCATTTCCCCTGCCCCACTGCAGCTGCTCAGCCCAGGCAGAGGAACTGGCTGGGTCAGGGGTTTTGTGCTTTGGATCCCTTTGCTACCAACTTTGCCAGGACACTGCAACCAGCCAGGAGCTGCTTCCCAGCCCATCAGCCGTTCCCGGGCTTGCTGTGAGGGTGGCCGCCTGGAGGAAGGGCTAGTTCCTCAGTGACTGTAAGAGGGAGAGGAGACACCAGTCCGTGAAATGCAATAAATCCTGTAATGTTGCACTTTTTATTGTGATTACTGGGATGCATATCCTTAAGAGCATTTCATGAGACCCAGGCCCTATATTTGTCAATTGACATTTACTGGCCTTGTTTGTCCTGTTTGTCTGATTCAGCTCATCTGAGAAATTCCAGAGGTGCTGTTGGGCTTTCTTGGGTTGTTGCCCCATTTGGAGGGTGAAACCCCGGCCAGTCTCAGGGGTAGCAGTGGGGACGCCCTTGGAGCCTCTTGGTGTGGAACAGGACATGGCCCATGAGGCTGGGGATATTTTGGAGCTGGCCTCTCTTCCAGCTGGACATGGTGCAGGAGGACTTGTGCCTGCCAGGACATCCCAGGACATGGCAAGAGGAGCAGATTTTCCTACACTGGTGTTGGCTGGCATTCCCAGCTGCAGCTGGGGAACGCTCATCTGACTTCCAAGATTGCTTCCGACCCCTTTCGTTGCAGGTTCCTTCAATGGGATGACTGCATGGCCTGGGGATGGGGTGAGGTCAGTTCCTGCTTGAACAACCTGGGTGCTGCTCTGCTTCAGCCTCTGCTGACATCACCGGTGGAGTCAACATCCCTGGAAGTGTTCAAAAAACATGTGGATATGGCATCTGGGGACAAAGTTCAGTGGGGCACCTGGCAGTCCTTCGTTAGTGGTAGGACTCAATGACCTTAGAGGGCTTTTCTAACCGTGATGATTCCATGATTCTGTGATGTCCACACCATCCTATGCCTTTTTCTCTGCTTTCTCCCCTTCTTCCCGTGCTTGGGAAGGGGGTAGATTTGCTGGCCTCTGTGAGCTGTGATGTCACTGCTGTCATGGTGGCGTGGCAGGGTGATGTCACAGCACCACAATCTCAAGGAGGAGGAGGCTCCGGGCAGGCGTGAACACGCGGGAGGGGATGCACGGGGGAGCCATTGAACTGAACCAGGATGCAACAACGTCAAAGCCGAGCAGGCGTCAGAGCTGCTCCGCTGTCAGTGCGATGGTTTTCAGTGTTTGCTTTTATGTGACAGCTGCTTCCAAAGGCTGGCGGCTCTCCAGGAGGCCGGGCGGGGTGAGTGCTGTGGCCAGTCCTCCGGCAGCATGCCCTGCCCTTCAGAGAGACAGGCTCTGTGCTGTGGACAAGAGGCATTTTTGTGGTTCTTGTGGTTCGCTGTGTTTTTTGTGAGAAGGGAAGAGGCAACTGGAGCACAGACTCTCGGCTTGAGCGCACGCTGGGTCAGGCGAGCGGCCCTGGGGGGATTGCAGTGCCTGGCCTGGCATGGTGCCCATAGCCCAGGGTGCTGCTGCGGGTCCCCAGGGACTGCAGCCATGTCCCCAGTGCTGCTGGCTGAAAGGGAGGTATGTGCTCCCCAGTGCCATGTCCCTGGGCTCCTGTGCTCACTGTGCCCACCCTGTGAGCAATGGCATGGGGTGATAGCCCCTGCCTTGCCCACTGGGCCAGGGGAAGAGCCCAGGGTGGCCCGGGACACCGAGGCTTTGCTGTGGCCTGGGGTTTCCATGTCTGCTGCTTTGGCACGGGGCTGTTTGAAGGCATCTTTTACCCTGACAGCAAACCCATGGTGACAGCTACCGCAAGGGATGAGATTAAAACCAGATGCACCCCTCTCTCTCAAACGCCAGCGAAGCCAGAAACAGCCCTCTGGGACAGATAGTCTGGGAAGGGCTTGGATGTGCTGCTTTCCCCCTGCTCGGCCTTGGAGCCCAGAGGCACTGCTCAGCCCCAGGCCAGGGAGTGCCCAGCCAGTGCTGCTGGCCAGGAGTGGGCACCGTGGGGCCCTCACCCAAGAGGCAGCGTGGCCTGGAGCACGCGCGGCCGTGGCTAATGGGAAAAGACATCGCTAATTAGAACAAGGCAGCGCGTCGTATGTGTGGCGCCGGCTTTGAAAGGGCTTTGCGTGTTGTCTTCGTTAGGGGTGTGAGAATGCAGCTCACTTGCTTTTTCTTTCTGAACAAATTAAGGACACATTTCACCCATCAGGAGATGAAATAAAATACGAGCAGGGAGGGAACGTGCCTGGCTAGCTCCCTGTGCCCGTCCAGCCTCCTCTGCCCCGCGCGTCGCCGACCCCGTGGTGTGCAGGTGCTGCTGGACCCCTGCCTGCCCTGGCAGCAGAGTCTGCTGGCCCCTACCTGCCATCACATGGGGCCTCGTGACCTTTCTTAGCTCACCTGGGGTGGGCAGAGGGACAGGGTGTAGTCTCGGGCTCCCGTAGGCTTGGCAGGGTGGAGATGCCCAAGGCTGGAGCAGCTGGTGGAACCTGAAGCCCTCAGGATGCTCTGGTGGCAGATGGAGGTCTGTATCACGGTGGAATTCTTCTCCTCAGTACTGGTCGTACCAATGACACTCCTTAAATTATTTTTAAATATTCTTTTCCTGCTGCTGGATTTGATCCCCCCAGAGAAGCACCATCACCATTGTGGGGTCTGGAGTGGAGTATGAGGTGTGGGCTGGAGGAAGAGGCAGGGAATGAAATACAGCTGTTCCTGTGAACCATCGTGATGTTGGTGTTCTGTAGTTAATGTTTCCAAGGGCCACAAAGGTGCTCCGAGAGCTGGAGCCCCTCTGTTCTGGAGCCAGGCTGGGAGATCTGAGGGCATTCACCTGGAGAAGAGAAGGCTCTGGGGACACCTTAGAGCCCCTTCCAGTGCCTAAAGGGGCTTCAAGAGAGCTGGAGAGGGACTTGGGACAAGGACCTGGAGGGACAGGACAAAGGGGAATGGCTTCCCAATGCCAGAGGGCAGGGTTAGATGGGATATTGGGAAGGAATTGTTCCCTGGGAGGGTGGGGAGACCCTGGCACAGGGTGCCCAGAGAAGCTGTGGCTGCCCCTGGATCCCTGGAAGTGTTCCAGACTGGGTTGGACAGGGCTTGGAGCAGCCTGGGGCAGTGGGATGTGTCCCTGCCCATGGCAGGGGCTGGAGTGAGATGAGCTTTAAGGTCCCTTCCAACCCCAGCCATGCTGGGGTTCTGTGAAATTGGCACAGACAGCTGCCAGCCCCAGCTCTGTGGGAACCTCAGCACTCAGAGCCAGCAGGGATGTGCTGGGCAGCAGGGCTGGGATGTGCTGGGCAGAGCACATGGGCTCTGCTGGGAGAGGCTCTGCAGCCAGCACAGCTGGGGAGGTCCATCCAGTCTGGGGACACGGGTCTGGCCAAGCAGCCATGAAGGGACTCCAGTCCCCAGCACCACTGTCCCGCTCCTCATTTCAGCCACAGAGCATCAGAACTGCTGAAGCCTGAGAAAAAAACCCCAGGGCAGCCATCCCTCCCCCCTCAGTAATCCATTCCCTGAGCTGGATTTAGGGATTCACTGTGGCATTAAATGCAAATAACAGACGAGTCGGTTTCGCCCCAAATGGGGGAGGAAAATGAGTCTGGGAAAGGAGTTTGTGTGCGGTAACGTAACCATAGCTTGGAGGGGCCCATGGCTCCACGCTCTGTGTGTCTCTGCGTGCCTCTATTTTACCCCTAATACTCATGGACTGCTGGCTTGTAATGTGACGACTTTTCAACGTCAATAATGTATTGAATAACACTGTCAGAAACGAGGGAAGCGTTAACTCTTTCCCTAGGCTGCAGCTTGCTGTGGGAACCTCTGCAGAGGAGCTGTGGTCCCATGGGCAGGGCTGGGGATATTCAAACCCAGCCCTGGGGGATCTCTCCTCCCAAGATTGTTCCCTGTGCCTGGGGCACAGGGACAAGAACGATGGGAGCCTGGTCCCTCCCCATCTGATGGTACCCTGGCTGAGTGGGGCAGAGTGTGGCACATTTTACCACAGAACTTTTGAATTAGTTAGGAATTTACCAATTAAGTCACGTTAACTGACAAGGCATTGCTTGCTGTTAAATTTGCCACATCTCTGATTTTTTCCCTGTCCTGGTGTCTGAGGAGCAGCTTTTAGCATTTCCAGAGTGGATGTTTCCCACATGGGAAGTACCTCTGCCTCTTGGCTGTACCAGCCAGCTGGGACCACTTCCCGCCTCACAGTGGTCCTGCCCTATCCTTGGTGACATTTCCTGCTCACCAGGACAGCATTTCCTTTTTCCCATTCCTTGGTGAATGTAATTTTTTTCCCATTGTGGAGGCTTCCCTGCTATGGCCAGCAGGCAGCAGTTGCTTTGTAAGCCATTAAGCACAGAATCATAGAGTCATAGAGTTACTAAGTTCGGAAAAGACCTTTAAGATAATCAAGTCCAACCATTAACCCAGCACTGCCAAGCCACAAGTGGTACAGCCACGCAGCTTTTAAGTCCCTCAAGGGGTAGGGACTCCACTGCTGCCCTGGGCAGCTTGTGTCAGTGCCTGACCACCCTTACTGTTAAGAAATTTTCCCAGTATCCAATCTAAACCTCTCCTCGTGTAAGTTGAGGCTGTTTCCTCTTGTCCTGTCCCTGTTCCCTGGGAGCAGAGCCTGACCCCCACCTGGCTGTCCCCTCCTGGCAGGGAGCTGTGCAGAGCCACAAGATCCCCCCTGAGCCTCTTTTTCTCCAGGCTGAGCCCCTTTCCCAGCTCCCTCAGCTGCTCCTGGTGCTCCAGCCCCTTCCCCAGCTCTGTTCCCTTCTCTGACCCTACTTCAGCCCCTCAATATCTTTTCTGTCATGAGGAGCCAGAACTGACCCCAGGACTGGAGGTGCCTGAGCAGTGCCCAGCAAATGTCACTGCCCTGGGCCTGTGGCTACACTATGGCTGATCCAGGCCAGGCACCATTGACCTTCTTGCTCACCTGGGCACATCTGGGCTCAGGTTCAGCTGATGTCACCAGCACCCCCAGGGCCTTTCCTGCTGAGCACTTTCCAGCCACCCTGCCCCAAGCCTGGAGCTGCAGGGCATTGTGGTGCCCCAAGTGCAGAGCCTGGCACTGAGCCTTGTTAAACTTCATAGAGTGGGGCTTGACCCACTGCTCCAACTGTCATAATTGTTGAATCTGTGCTTCTCTGATGCAAGCAGAGAATTTCAGCTTCAGTGTTTGCAGCAGACACCCAGGCAGGAGGATACCCAGGCTGGCAGGCCCTCCCCTGCTCACCCAGCTCTCGCCCCATTCTCACTCTGCTCTCACTCAGCTGCAGAGCAGCAGTGCCAGGGTTTGCCCTAGGGTGATCAAAATTAAATTTCACAGGTCTGCCCACTGTGTGTGAGTCTGAAAAAGACCTGTAGTGGTGAGGGCACTGTGCTCACACTCCTCTCCTGCCGTCCCCAGAGTCCCTTGGCACAATGGACAGGTGTGCCAACATTGCTCAGCACTTGCTCTGCATGGGACAGCCCATCGCTGTCCCCTTTGGCTGGTCCAGGCTGGCACCTTTGCATGGTGCCTTAACACCATGGGCTTGTGGGCTTTGAGCTTTGCTTTAGCAAACCACACAGCTTCCCAAGCCAGCTCAGAGCTGTTTGGGACTTGCAGCTCTGGGGCTGCTGTTGAGGAGAAGGAGCAAGAGACCAGTTTGGGGGTGTTAGGCAGCCAGCTGGGGTAAACCCCAGCCATCCCTGGCAGCTGGGGCTCCTCACTGCTCCCTGCTACTTTTCCTGCTTGGTGACAGGGCTCAGCATGTCCCTGTGTCCCAGAATTTTGGAGAGTGAGCCTGCCTTCCAGTTGCATTTCACTGTGCTCTGTAGCAGAGTGGGATGGCACGGGATGGTGGATTTGGATGCTTGCTGACAGCAGAGAAGCTGTGCTCTCCTCCTGATACCATCCCATGGCTTCCAGCCCTGCTGTGGGGTGGTGTGGAGAGCAGGAGCCTCTGGGAAGGTGACAGATGGGGAGGCCACTGGATCATCAGAGTGGCACAAACAGAGCTCACTTCAATCCCCATGTGGGCCATTTACTTAAGAGTTGGATTCAACAATCCCTGTGGGTCTCATCCAACTCAGAATATTGGGTGAATGTGTCCACTCTGCAGCCTCAAAGTGTGATTCCCTCCTTTCTACCTGGGCCATGCTTGCTGTACTCACACCATGTAGCCTCCAGATAATTTTTCATGTTCTTTGGAAAGCCCCTCAGCTCTTGATGTGGCTGTGGGGTCACATGAACATGACTGGTGTTATCCCTGGAGCTGCATTGTCCTTCCTCTCGCTCGCCGTTCTCAGGGAAGTTTCTGAAGAGGGACACCCTGGCTTCCTGTCAATGGAATCCATCAGTGCTTCCCCAGCTCCTCCAGGAGCAGCAGTGATTTCCATGAGCCAGGAGTGGACAGTGTCCCTGTGTGATCACTGTGTGCCCTGGTGCCACAGCATCACTCCAAGGTGTCATCCCACAGTGTCACCCCACATGCCCTGCTTGCCCAAAGGCTGCTGTGGGGATGGGGCTGCAGGAACACGGCTGGAAGTAGGGAACTGGCTGCCAATAGCTGCTTTCCAGCCAATGCAACTTCAGCTAAGTGCTGTGGGGGACCCTCTCCTCCTGTTTGGCCTCAAGGAGAAGAGGGAATTAAAAGAAAAAAAGGGAAATGTTGGTTTTATTTTGGCTGGGGAGCTAGAGCCACAGGGAATATCGGGAAGCCACAGCTTGGGTTGCCCTGTTCCAGTGCACGGCATGGTGCTCTGGCAAGGTGGCACAAGGGGCTTCTCCCTCCCTGCCTCACTAAGAGCACAAAGCCCAGTCCTGGCCTGCAGGAGCTCTGTGAGAAGAAGGATCACTGCTGGGAAGTGGCAGCATACGGGCAGGGTGGGGGTTGCTCACTCCAGGTGGCAAACAGGGCTCTCTGGGAGGTGGCACTGGGAAAGCAGTGCTCTCTCCACTGTCTGATGCAAAACACACCCTAAAATAGCCAGGGCTCGCTCTTGACTCATGGTTTTGAGGGGTTTGGTCATGGGTCAAGCCTCCTAAGGAAACCAGAGCTACATGGAGGAGCACTCAGGCAGAGATGTTCTTCAATGGATGTGTATGGCATCTGAGCCTCCCGAAGAACCACCTTGGAGTCAGTGGTTCCTGGAGTGATGGTTGTGCTTCAGGACACCCTATGCTGAGCTCCCTGACCAGAGCCAGAGCTTGTACTAATCAGGACCCTTGGAGATGGGATAGGTGGACACTGGTATCACAGGACATGGAAACCTTCACCTTTGGGTGTTGTCCCCCATGGTGCAGGGACCTCACCTGACCAAACAAAGGGCTGAGGGCACTTGGTTTGTTCAGCTGGAGGGGACTGAGGTCAGACCTCATCAGTGGCTACAGCTTCATCCCGAGGGGCAGCTCTGATCTCTGCTCTGTCACAGGGACAGGAGCCAGGGAACGGCCGGAGCTGTGGCAGGGGAGGTTTAGGCTGGAGATCAGGAAAGGTTCTTCCCCCAGAGGGTGCTGGGCACTGCCCAGGCTCCCCAGGGAATGGTCCCGGCCCCGAGGCTGCCAGAGCTCCAGGAGTGTTTGGACAATGATCTCAGGGATGCCCAGGGTGGGATTGTTGGGTTGTCTGTGCAGGGAGAGGAACTGGGCTGGATGATCCCTGTGAGACTCTTCCCACTCATGACATTCTGTGATTCTGTGATTTTATGGAATGCTCAGATATCAGCTACATGCAGGATCAATGAGAGCTCGTGCAGAGCCTTAGATATCCCACTTAGTCTTTTCTATTGAAGAACCAGTATTTGACACAGGACATAAGAAACCTGTTTTTTTGGAGTGTGTCTGAACACAGAGACACTGGGGAGCAGAGCAGGGGGAGAATAGTTGTCTCTGGTCCAGAGGCCTCTGTGTTCACCATGCAGAGTCTTGAGTTGAGGGGCTGGTTCAGTGCCAGAGGTTAGAGGAGCATTTTACACTAAATACTGTATGTTTTTTCCATCATGAAAACCTTAATCCAGTGTGGGTCTCTTATGGCACACCTCTGGGGCAGGTGAGGTGTTAAGGTCACAGTAGCTGTGTGACCAGGGCAGGAGAAGCACTTAATTCTTGTGCTGACGTGCAGGCACAGTGTGTCTCCATCCAGATAGGCTGTGATGTGGAGAGGGACCTCGTGTTGCAGGTGTGGGCTGTGTCACACACAGTACGTGGTGTGACATGTCAGGTGACAGCAGTAACCTCTGGGAGAGCTCTCACTGTGCAGTGTAGTGCTGGAGGGCATGAGGAGTTTGCAGACAGGAACAGGACCCCATCTGCTGCTGCCCATAGTGGGTGAGCAGAAGGTGGGGAGATGGAAGCACTGGCAGGGGCCCAGAAAAGTCTCCTGAGCTGTGGGATGTGGCACCTGCCCTGGGAATGCCCAACCCTGCTCCTCGTGCCCCTGAGAGCATTTGGAGCATGACAGCAGGGACCTGAAAGCCTCTTTTCAGGAACAGAGAAGCAAATTGTTTTATCCTTTGGTCTCCAAAACCATCCACTTCCAAGGGGACAGCTTGAGAGGAAGGAAGGAAGAGCGAGCTGAAACCAGAGCAGGAAGTTCCTGAAAGGCGAGAACAGCCTTCATCCCGATGTGCTGAGCTCTCCTCTCCAGTGCCTGAGCACTGAGAGGTGCTAAATCTTAACTGCAAACTGTCCTGAAGTTCACATCCTCCCTTCTGCTAATAAATCCAACTGTGGCTGTTGCTGAGTTCCTTATGTGGCTCTTCTGAGTTTACCATATCCTCTGGCCTTTGTTTCTGTGGGTCTATCCTGACTCTTCACCACCGTGTGGTCCCCACGGATCTGCTGGTGATGTCACGTCCCCGTGCAGGGGAGGCTGAAGGTGCAGAGCAGGGTGAAAGCACAGAAGCTGTTAGCTGCTGCGGGGAGCAGAGCACCTGGGATCTGCAGTTCTCTTGGCTCCTTAGGTGCTGTGTCTGAGTACATCCCCACTGTGGGACAGGGGACACAGCCTCCTGCAGCACTGACCCATCAGCAGCAGACACGTGGTGGGAGCCAGTGAGGCAGCAGGACTTAGTGCAGGGACCCTGTGCCTGGGGGCTTGGGGTGTGCTCTGGGATGTTCCCTGTGGGGAGAGAGGGCATTTGGACAAAACAATTCAGCACACAAGTGTCCTGGGTGGGGAGGACAGTGGTGACATTTGCAGTGTCCAGGCTGGATGAGAGGGCCTTTTGGCCATCAAGGTGTGGTGTGGCAGGACAGCTCTGTGGCCATCAAGGTGTGGGTGGCAGGATGACACTGCGGGCAGCGCCAGTGTCCCTTCCCGTGGCACTGGCAGGGAGCTGAGGTGAGTTGAGCTGTGGCTCCAGGCCTGGCCGATGCCTCACAGCATTTCTTGCTGATTCAAGGGCAGGCAGGTGGGGGGACTGGCTGGGGTGGGAAGTTTTGATAAAGATAGCATGGTTTCCAGCCCATAGATTAGGCTGGGGCTGCATGTGCTCCTTTTAAGTGCTCCTGAGCATGTGCCTTTCCCAGTATTTCCCAAGGCCGGAGCTACTGTTGAGTGACTGTGGAATTAAAGTATCGTTTGCAGCTTCTACATTCCAGAGCGGTGTCGGGTTTTGGCAGAGGGCAGGCTCCGTGTGTGCCTGTGCTTCCCTGGCCTGCAAGCCCCCAAATGTCCTGGAGGCCATGCACATCACTTTGGTTCTTGTGAACTCCTGCTCAGGGAAGTGTGGGAGAACAAAAGGAGGGAGCCCGAACTCCCAGCACCTTGGCTGGACAGCCAGTTACTTGCAGTCTAACACATCCAAACCAAAAACTTCATCTCAGCAGCATAGATTCATTTTCCCAGGATTTTGAACCACGTGAAGATTGGAATCCAAACACTCATGAAGTGCCCGTGGTTTCAGACAGCTCTCCCCAGCATCAGGCGGGTGGATGTCTCCAGAAAGGCTGCCCACAAATGTAACTCAAATCCAGCCTAAACCCATTTAACTCCTGCAAAAAGAAAGAAGTTGTTTCACAGCAACTGATCCGTGTGCTGCCCCTTGGGGGGCTGGTGGGGCTGTGTGGGAGGGCAGTGGGGCTGTGGGAAGGCAGTGGGGCTGTGGGAAGGCAGTGGGGCTGTGGGAAGGCAGTGGGGCTGTGGGAAGGCAGTGGGGCTGTGGGAAGGCAGTGGGGCTGTGGGAAGGCAGTGGGGCTGTGGGAAGGCAGTGGGGCTGTGGGAAGGCAGTGGGGCTGTGGGAAGGCAGTGGGGCTGTGGGAAGGCAGTGGGGCTGTGGGAAGGCAGTGGGGCTGTGGGAAGGCAGTGGGGCTGTGGGAAGGCAGTGGGGCTGTGGGAAGGCAGTGGGGCTGTGGGAAGGCAGTGGGGCTGTGGGAAGGCAGTGGGGCTGTGGGAAGGCAGTGGGGCTGTGGGAAGGCAGTGGGGCTGTGGGAAGGCAGTGGGGCTGTGGGAAGGCAGTGGGGCTGTGGGAAGGCAGTGGGGCTGTGGGAAGGCAGTGGGGCTGTGGGAAGGCAGTGGGGCTGTGGGAAGGCAGTGGGGCTGTGGGAAGGCAGTGGGGCTGTGGGAAGGCAGTGGGGCTGTGGGAAGGCAGTGGGGCTGTGGGAAGGCAGTGGGGCTGTGGGAAGGCAGTGGGGCTGTGGGAAGGCAGTGGGGCTGTGGGAAGGCAGTGGGGCTGTGGGAAGGCAGTGGGGCTGTGGGAAGGCAGTGGGGCTGTGGGAAGGCAGTGGGGCTGTGGGAAGGCAGTGGGGCTGTGGGAAGGCAGTGGGGCTGTGGGAAGGCAGTGGGGCTGTGGGAAGGCAGTGGGGCTGTGGGAAGGCAGTGGGGCTGTGGGAAGGCAGTGGGGCTGTGGGAAGGCAGTGGGGCTGTGGGAAGGCAGTGGGGCTGTGGGAAGGCAGTGGGGCTGTGGGAGGGCAGTGGGGCTGTGGGTTTAGGTGCCTGCCTCCATCTGCACACTGGAGTTAAGCAAACACCAGCTCAGAATTTACGTGGTGGTGGAGGGGGGATCTGGGGAGTTTGCAGGCTGGGATGAATTAAGCCTCACTGTGTTGTTGGAGTTGGGGTGGGATGGTACCACAGGCTGGTTTGCTTCTGCCACAGGGGAAACTGAGGTATGGGAAGGGGAGGGATGGGATTTGCCTGTCCAAATAGAGATGTAGTGGTGTCTGGGCTGGTGCCTGGAATGCCATCGTAGGTGGTGGAGGGAAATGGGCATCACCAGAGTGCCGTTGGCTTGTGTGGGTGGGGGTGGAAAGCAGGAGAGGAACACATTTGGGTACCCCTGTGTTGCCATGGACTGGAGAAGATGCCTCTGCTGCAGGCATGGAAAGGAAGATGGGCCTGGTGATGCTTCCCAAGTGAGAAACATCCAGCAGAAGCAGAAGTGGGATTTGGCTCTGTCGTGAGCTGTGTGTGTTTAGTTGTCTGAATCCATGGGGGGCTTGGCCAGCCCCACCTCAGCTTTGAACAAAGAGTGTCCTGGTTATTATGGAAGGAAATTTAGAAGGAGAACACAGTGGAGGCTCTTACAGCCCATCTCTGTTTCCTTATCCCACGCACCCATGAGACCTACCTGGGCCCTCCTCTGTTCAGCTCTGAAGTTTTTCCTGTAAATACTCAAACTCAACAGATGTGGCCTGGAGTCTTGGCTGGAGGACTGGATTGGTGGAAAAGATGCTCCTTTCCTTCTTGGGAACCTTGGGGTTGCAGGAATACAAAGAGAATATTTGAAGCAGGCAAACCCTTGTGTTCATGCTGGAGCAGCTCCCAAGGCCTCCCCTACCTGTGGGAGTCATTTGTAGATACCAAAATGCAGTTGTAGGTTGTATAGCTCTTGTGAAGAGTTGATCAAAAGTGAGATTAGCTCACTCTGAATGAGCAGTGGTTTCTGTCTGAATGAGGGGAAAAAGTCCAACCCTGTCCAGTGGAGATGGATGTGTTGGGAGCAGATGTCTTGCTCTCTTCCGCTGGACGAGGGAACCATCTCCAGAGGCTTCCTCCTCACTCTTCACATCCTCTGACTTCTCCAGAATGAGACAGGACACATCAGGTGTGGAGCTGCTCCCATGGCATTGTGGGGCACTAGTCAATATTCCAGCAAAGTCTTCAAGGCTGTTTGGAGATGGAGACATCCTTAATCACCATATCTCCCAGACAGGCACCTCTGCTATTTCCTTAATCAGCTGCATGCCTTTGAAGCAGCCCAGATGATATCTCCTGGGCCTGCCTGCCCTGGTGCTGAGGCTCCTGCATGGGAGGGAGGTGGTAAGGGTGAGGAGGTACTTTGTGTATTTGTATATATACAAATACAGGCACAGCAGTGCTTGGGGAGGGAAACGAAATCAAGCTGGACTTTCGTCCTGGTCCTCAAATTTGGGGGGTGGTAGAGTATTTTTGGTGACAAGGTTACTCCACGAGTGTCCTCTCCATGGAGTGTCTGTGGAGGCAGCCTCTGCCTAGCCCGCAGAGCCAACTGCCCAGGTCTGCTCTGAAGTGCTTCCCTCTGGAGGTTCTTGGATCTCTGGTGCTTGGACTCTCTTGGACTTCTCTGGTGAAGAAAAAGAAAACAAAGACTTGTTCTTCTTCCCCAGAGTAGCTATGGCTGCCCCATCCCTGGAAGTGTCTGAGCCCAAGTTGGACTGGGCCTGGAGCAAAATGGGCTAGTGGAAGGTGTCCCTGCCCTTGGCAGGGGGTGGAATAAGATGAGCTTTAAGGTCCCTTGCAACACAAACCCTCCTGGGATTCCATGACTCCCAGAGACTCTTGTTTTTAGAAACACTAAATAGCATCGAGGTTTTCCTCCAAAGACATCTTTTCCATGTGGATATTTAGAACCCCCTCACACATAACACAGTGTCTTGTCAGACACTGGGAATGTTTTCTTATCCCTTTGGTATGTCATTCATGGCAGGATGATGATTCACTCTTGGGACACGACTTTGGGGAAGAGCTTTGCTTATCTCCAAGCCCATCCAGCAGTTCCCTTGGGATGCTCCCTCTGTGCCTCTCCCTGGAGCACCACAAACCCAGGTCTGACCCACCAGAGTCCCTCCAAGGAAGCTCATGAGCACATAGCCCAGGGCTACCCTGGCTGTGCCTGGTGCTGAGCACACGTTCCAGGCTCTTGACTGATTTCCCAGGACTGGAGCGTGCAGCCCATGGTCTAACTCCCATTTCCCCAGCGTGCTTGAGGCTGCGAGAGGAACAACAGAAAGAAAGGATTCTCTTGGCTTCAGTCTCTTGGTATTTTTCTCAGTGTTTGTAGACATTCTTACTGCTTCTATTCTGAAATTGTTTTCTTGTGCAATCCATGTGGGTCTGTACTGCTATATTTAATACTTTGCTAGTATCAGATTTTGCTTTCAAGGTCTTTCAAAACAAAACCAATAAAAATAAATCTTCTTGCAGGAGGTCACTGAGGTGGAATGGCTTTTTCCCAAGTGCTGACATGCTTTGGACTTTTCCCTGCTCCCTGTCCAAACTTATTCCCCCTTGCCTAGAGGCTCTTTTCCCCCATCAGCTGTCCCTGTGCTGAGGTGAAGGAAGCATGTGATGTGTGGTGCTGTGTTCATGGCTGCCTGTTGTGGAGGGCATGGAGGACACTCGTGCAGGGCAGTGACAGAAACATCTGTCCTTAGTGTGCTGCTGCTGCAGGATTTGTGCTTCCAGGGCCCTTGGTTCTGGGAGTTCACTGGTCCCTTGGCCTGAAAACTTCTTTGTTTCTAACACTGAAGTTTTGGACCATTGTGGCAAACAGGTTACCCAGAGAAGCTGTGGCTGCCCCATTCCTGGAAGTGGCCTAGGTCAGGTTGGATGGGGCTTAGGGCAACCTGGTCCATGGAAGGGGTCCTGGCCTGTTGGAGGGAGTTGGAATAGGATGAGTCCTATTAAGGACATATTGAAGGTCCTTCCTACCCAAATCATTACGTGATTCTATGAAATCTGTCTCCAGCTTCTTCCAGGCACTGTTGTTTCCATTGGGGAAACTGGTGGGTGTGATGGACCACTGAACTGCCCCAGCTGGCCAGCCCAAGCAGAAAGAATGCCATTCACAATCCCCACTGGAACTGTCCCACCAGGAGTCCCCCAGCCCACTGCTCCAGAGCTTCTGCCTTGAAGCTGGGGCAGAGCAGCTCTGGAAAGGTCCTGCTGATGTCCTGACCCACAGGAATGCACCTGCAGTACCCAAATCTCTGGGAGGAGGATGGTGGTCCCAGCTCCCTGCATGGCTGTGCGAGTTGCTGGGCACTGTGCAAGTGACTGTTCAGTATTCTGAATTTTCCAAAGTTGGGTGACGTAGCAATCGAGGCTCCCACTGCTCTGTTTTATTTTTATTAGCCAAACCATTTAACCAGCAGAATTGTTTGCAGAAGCAAAGCACTTTGGTCCCTGAATTGTTGAGCTTCCGCTTTCCATCCATTCTCAGTAGGACAGCGATCGTGTGCTAAATCCCAATTAATCATTAAGAAGATATTTGAGGTTTAACAGCTATGTTATAAGATACAGTTTTTACTGGTTTTGACCTCAGTTAAATGTTTTTAATAGTGGATGGTATTTAATTAAACATAAAATAACAGAGGCTTATTAAATCTAGAGAGACCTTTCCTAGTGATGGATATTGAATGTTAAGTAAATATCACTTGGTCATTAGAAGCATATTCAGAGTGGTTTCACAGCTATGTAATAGGCAGGTATCTGATTACCCATCTGCCTAGGTCCAATGAATAAGCTCTTAATAATCAATTGCCACTCATTTAATACATCATAATAACTGTCCTATTAGACCTGAATTAGATCCTTGTAAGAGCAAACAGAGGCAACCTGGTGCTCACTGGAATTTTGAGTGGATTTTGTTTTATTTCAGGTTGATGGTTCATTGAGATTGGGGTGGTTGGAGATTGGATGACACTGGGCTGGATGATGGACAGGGAGGTTTCACACTGTGTTTGTGTGGGACCTGCCCAGCACCACCACCACTGTGGTCAGCCCAGAGTGGGGCACGGGGGGTGGAGGGGCTGCTGGCAGCACTCAGGGCTGGCACCATCCATCCGAGATGCAGAGGCTCCCAGAGCTGCACTGGGGGGTTGGTGGCTGTGGAGTGACACTGTGACTTCTGGTGTGTCCTTTGGGCACTTGGTCTTTCTCTAGGGCAGGAAATTACACCAGGCTGAAAGGAAGGCGATGCAGTGCTGCCACACATCCCCATTAACCTGTAGAACTTGCTGCCACGCAGCAGCTTCAAAGCCCAGTCATTAGCTGGTGTCAGGGGAGGTTGAGACTCGTCTGGGGGTGATATGATCAGAAAGAGGCACTTAGGGCACAGTGATGTTTGTAATTCAGGGCTGTGTTTAAGGACAGAGCGGCAGCTGACCCTGTTTCTCAAGCTGATTCCTGTCTCTGTGCTCCATTAATCGAGGTTCTAGTCCCTTGTTTCTCCAAGTTTTTGTGTCCTGTGTATCAGCAAAGTACTTTCCAGGCTGCCAAATATGTGGCTTGTGGGTGGACAAGGACCCTAAGAGGATTTGAGACACTCCCTCTCAACCTCAGGAAGCAGGATGTTGAGTGCAGGAGGTTTTTGCTTCATTTTGAGGTGAAATAGGATTTATTTTGCAAGCCCAGCAAGTGGTGGCTGTTCACACTGCTGTATGGAAGGAGCTGTTCTGGGGTGGCAAAAGGGGGCTGGCGCATCTGGCTGGAGTTGGACTTTCTCCTTACCTGGGAGAGATGGAGAACCCTGGCAGCCTGGCAGCTAGAGATGATCTGGGGAGTTTAAGAAGGGTGGTTGTCACTTGCTCTGATACAGCACTTTCTCCAGGAATTAATGTTTCCCTCATCCTTCAAAATCCCATCTTGTACTTTTGGAGGAAGTGATAGACCAGGACTGTGAGTTTGGGAGCTGTGGGAATAGCATAGGTTTGGGTTGGAAAGACGTTAAAGCTCATCTTATTCCACCCCCCTGACATGGGAAGGGACACCTTCCTCTGTCCCAGGTTGCTCCAAGCCCTGTCCAGCCTGGCCTTGGACACTTCCAGGCATAGGAAAGGCTTGGGATATCTGTGTGCAGCGCACATGCAGCCCAGCCGGGGTGGGAGGAACGACCAGACCACGTCATCCAATTAAGGTTGAACATAAAAAATGATAAATACAGAGGTGGCAGCTTTTAAGCAGAAAGAAAGCTGTTGCTGCCAAGCGCAGTGCCCCTGTGAGAGGCTGGGGGTTTGGATTTCTGGGGGGGGAAGCTGGAGCCCAGAGCACTGCTTTCCTGGGACTCCGTGGGTAGCCCTATTAGCTTGCTTACAGCAACACTTCTTTTTTGATTTCTCCGTGCTACTGCATTTCACAGGCCACAAGTTTCGCTCGCTGCCGTTGTTCCCTGCGCAGCAGCACTGACTCAGCGCTGGAACAATGCGCCAGGCAGCCGGAGCCCGGTGATTCAGCTGCCGCCTCAGAGGATGAGCCCGGCTCCTCTGCTCGCTTATTAATCTCTGCTAGTGCGTGAGTCAGGCTCTCCTCGCCCCCGGGCAGGAAAGCGGCCGTGGTGGGATTTAATCAGGGAGCCGGGAAGGGGCCATGGGGAGGGCGACAGGCAGGGGCTGCTGCTGTGGTCAGCCTGCTCCCGGTGCTGCCGGCTCTGAGCCATCCGGTGTGTGCAGAGGGGACGTGGCTGTGCTGCCACCGAGGACATCTCTTGGCAGTTCCATCCTAACGATTGCCTGTCTCACCAGCTCGGGGGTCTTGCTGCCTTCCCATGGATTTCCCTAGGTGGTTTGCAAGGTGGGCTTGTGGCCAAACCTGCTTTGTGCAGCCTGTGCCCTCCTGCTGCTTGTCACAGGTTTGGAGGCAGAGAGGCTATTGTGTCCTGCTCACTCCTTTTGGGTCCTTTTCCCACCCTGGACCTCTCCACCAGCATGGAGGTTGCCCTGACACCCATCCCCCTGGCCAGTGTGTTTGGCAGTGTTCCCTGCATGCTGCATCCCTTGGCAGAAGCCACGGGAGCTGTAGGACAGTTCTGAGGTCGAGCAGGTTCATCACATATGCAGCAGTGTTACAGAGTGGGGATCCTTGTGTCCCAGCAGGATCCAGGCCTGGATTGTTGCAGGATACCAGCGCTCCAGGATCAGCCCTGGCCCTAGGACAGCTCAGTTGCAGCAGCACAGCCTGTGAGAGTGGGCAGGCTCCAGCCTGGCAGGAGGTGAAGCTGTGAGAGCAAAGGTGTGGGAGCACCCAGGTGCTGCCTTGGGCTTGGCTCTGGCCAGGCTGGCAGTGGAGAACCTGCAGGAATTCCTGCAGCCTCCGGCAGAAACACACCTGGGGTCGGGAGACAGAAAAAGTCACCATGGCTGTGTACCACCCTTCCTCATCCATAGGGTGAGTGCCAGGGTTGCCATACCCATCCAGCAGCTGTGGGGTGGGCTGGGGGCACAGGGGGCAGCCCCACATTGCAGGCCCCAGACAAAGGGCACCACAGCCTGACCCCGGGGTTTCACTCTGCCTTCTCACTTTGTTCTCCACCCTGCTCACAGAGCCCTGAGCCGACCCAGCCACCTTGGCCGAGCTCCCCAAGGCCAGCACAACCATAAAACGCTCTAATCTGAACAGGCTGGGGCAGAGCCGCCTGCTGCCATCGGGACAGCTCTCTGTGTGTGGTTCCCATTTAGTGCAGATTTATTTCCACTGGGTCGCTGGCTCTGCTGTTGCTCACTCCTTGGCTCTGCTTCTGGGAGCATCCAGCATTTACCTTCTTGCAGCAAGGGGCTTTGGGGGACTGTAACTTCATTGTACGTGTCAATTAGGAAAACACCCTCAGGAATTTCCTTTCTGATGCTGCCTGGCTCTACAATAACCTCTGTCTCCGTGGCTGCCGGCTCCCCAGAGCCCGTCCCACCAGAGCAAACCGACGGGGAGCTGGGAGCAGGCTCAGCTCCGCAGACGCCTCCAGCTCCTGTTCCAGCTCCCTCTGAGAGCCGAGCCCCATCTCATTTCCACTTCTCCTGCACTCCTCACTCCCTCTCTGGGCGCTCGAGTTTGGAGTTGTTTTGGAAACCGCTGCGACTCCGGCATGACGTCACCGGGGTTCTGTAGTATCTCTGTCTCCATCCTAGTTAGGCGCTTCCTGCTCCCTGGCTCTCACTCCAGCTCGCCTGGCGTGTCTATGCTCTTTCTTCTTCTCCACAATTCCCCAGGGATTTCTTTTAAACTTTTCTCCCCCCCTTCCCTTCATCTCTTACACAGCGGTTTTGTCTTTCCCTTTTCCTTTTTTTTTTTTTCTTATTATTTTCTCCCCTCCTCTTCAAAAACGGCCCTTTTGCCCCAAAACTGGCTTTCCCAATTCATTTTTTGTAGCAGGCACCATGCCCACTCTGCTGCTGCTGGCAGTCCTGAGGTGTTGGGATGCTCCTGGCCAGCTCATTCCCAAGGTCAGGGGACAGGTAGGGGAGCAGGTGATCCCGAGCTCCGGCAGTGCCATGATGGCATCGGGCAGGGTCTGTCCTGTGAAGGGGGTTTTCTGCTGCTCCTCTTTTGCCAGCTGCAGGGCTCAGTCTGCACCTCCCCTCTCCTCCCTCAGCTCCTCTCCCAGCATCCCATCTCAGCCCAGCTTTTCAGGCACAGCAAATCCATTGCTTTACCCCACGTCCCCAGCCGGAGGTCCCTGTGCTCTGACACCTCCTTCCCTGTCAGCATCCATCCTGTTCCTGCTGTGAGTACCCACATCTCTGTGCCACCCTGGGACCAGCCTGTGATTCCAAGCACCGCTGTCTCCTGCCTGGAAAAGCATATGTGTGGTTTCATCATGATTCTCTAGTGAATGTTCACTAAGCACAAACAAAATACAATTTATTTTTTTAATTTCTTTTCTCATCACTGCTGAAATGCTGCCTGATTGCAGGCAGACCCCCCAGGGCCATGGCTTTCCTCCCTCCTTTTGCTTATGCATCCCAACCCCCAGCCAAAGCAGTATGGGGCTGTGCTTCCCATGGGAGCAGTCCTGGCAACAGCAGTATTAGACATAAAGTACAAATACATATATAATGTGTGTGGGTGGGAGAGTGTGTGTGTATATACATATATACNATGCACCTGACCTCCTCCTGCCCTGCAGGAGCTGGGCAGTGCTGCACCTGCCCATAATGACTGGGTAAACTGAGGCACATGGGGTGAGTGCCAGGAGGGCCATGTAATCACAGCCCTATTGTGACACACACCATTACTTTTCTGTCCCTGGATGTGCCTGTATCTTGTCATGTCACTTAATCCCTGGAGTATCTTTTTAATGTTATTTGGATTAAAGTTGAATTTGGGTACTGGCTGTCCCTGGCTGTGTGAACATGTGGTGCCCAGGGGTGAAACCCCAGTGAAGATCAGAGACTTCAACACAAACTCCTGTTAAGGTTTTGGCTCTTTCTGGAGAGAAATGGGGTCTGGATGCAAGATGCCAGTTCAGCCAGTTCTTCCTCAGCCTTTTTCATCCTCACCCTTCCCAAAGATCTATTTATTTCTAAGTCGCTTTCTACACCTGTGGTCAGCAAGATTTGGATGCTGTTCACTTGCCACAAGCTTGTGCTGGACCAGAGGCTCCTGCATTCTCACTGGTGTGCCCATCTGCCACATGTCCCAAAAAAACACAGGCAGACCAGCAGGAACTGACCAGGGAGCTCCTTGCAGTGCTGCTGCCTCTGGGCAGTGGATGGACAGGACTGAGGGTCCTGGTTGTCCTGCTTAGCAGGGAGGTGTGAGGGCTTTTATGGGACAGACTGTGGGAGTGGGAAACACAGGACCCTGCTGAGGGCACAAACCCTTCCTGAGGTCAGAGGCTGCTGTTTACAAATCACAGGGAAGCTGGGGTGAGTCTGTGCAGAGCGTTAATCTGGCAGGGCCAGTGCTGCTGGGCAGGGCTGGGAGTCACATGGGGATAAGGCAAGGGGAGTGATGCATTCACTGGCTGCTGTGGGACGGGACAGGGGGAACAAGGTCATTTGTTGCTTGCAGAATGTGGAGGGATTTGTGGCGAGAGTTACTGTAAGATTGCTCTACCTTGTGTCAGCAGCATGGGCTTGGTATCTGCTGCAGCTGGGAATTCTCAGCTTTGCCCCTTGGATGGGGGTTCTGGGCTTTCATTGTGATCACACCCAGGAAGTCAGAGATGAAGAGAGTGTTTGGTGAGAGCCACAGCCCATCTCATCTGTGCCCCGCTGCCGCACCCGGCTGTGCCTCTTTGGGGAACGGCTGCACCCTGAGCTCAGGGGTTGAGGCTTCTCCTGAAGCCACCGCCCAGGGCCCTTCCCTGCACTGCCCAGTTCCCCAGCACCCACATTTCGAGTGTGGCTGCCAAAGATTGTCCTGTGGGTTTTCACCAATAACCTTTGGATGTGGATGTGGTATTAAAGGATCACTTTGTCTTTGCAAATGCTGGGCTTGTGCAAGCTTTTGGGGTGGGCAGCCCAGCCCCACAAACCTGTCTGTGCTGGGAAGAAGCCATGGGGCTGGGGATGGGGCCGCTGGAATGATGCAGGGACCCTAGGAAATACTTATACCCTTGTTTTTTAGGGACAGGTTGGTGTCATTTCGTTTCCCTCCATCTGGTTGTTTGGGATTGTCATGGTGCCAGGGTGTGCAGGATGCTCTTTTTCAGGCAGGAGTTGGCAGGGACAGATAACCCTGCCTCTGAACAGACATTTCCATGAAGTTGCCTCGAGGTCTGTCATTGCTGCTTACCTGGGACAGCTGCAGAGGCCTGTAATTGTTGGGAGAGGCTGTGGGCGGCCGGATAGGAATCTTGGAATAGGCTGCTGCCCTCCCAGCAGGGAGAGCCTGGCCACCCAGAAGGGAGAGGAGGAAGACAAGGAGAGAAGAAGGAAGAAGAAGACGAGAACGATAGGGAAGAAGCAGGAACCTCTGTGCAGCTCTGAGTGCTATAGAGATGGTGAGTGATTTCACATCAGACTAGGGGGGTTACCAAAGAGATTTACCGGGAAAAAGCAAAAATGCATTCAAGGCAGTTGTTTTTTTTTTCACGAGGTTCATAAAGACTTTGTGGCTCTGGCTGTGGTGAAGGCCAGATGGGCTCAGCAAGCATCATGGGGGACTGGTGCCCTGTGGGGTGCAGAGGTGAGCTCTGCCCAGACCCCTCTGTGTGGGAGGATGTGCCAGAGGAGGGGCTGTGCCTGACAAGGGACACACCAGAGGAGGGACCTCTCCAGTGGCATTGTGGCAGCCAGCCCTGAGCTGCTGTGGCTCTGAGCCATGGCTAAGTGGGGTGTGGGTTTGCCCCAATCCTTACCCCAGTTCTGGAAGGTTCCCATGCCCTCAGAGCTAGAGCTGGGCAGGAGCTGGTGGGATGGGGTGAGCATGAGGACGTGGCAGGAGCTGCAGGGTGGAACCAGGAGTAGGTGCCACAAGGAAGGGCTGTGGGGGGCACAGGGAGGAGCAGGAGCCCTGCCCATCCCTGAAAGCCCCAGCAGGTTGGAGATGTGCCTTTTGCACACAGATTGTGTCGCCTGCCTCCTGAGTGGCCGCTGCATTTCAGTGCAGCCCTTCCGAGTGGCCTCAGCTGCCGCGGGAGGATGCCCTGCCTCAGTGCTGAGCCCTCCCTCCGTGCGTGCTGCCTTGCCCAGGGATGCTGGGCTGGGCTGCCCTCCTGTAACAGCCCAGCTCAGCTAGAGTTGGCTGGGGTTTTACTGGAGACCAGGTGGGTCCTGTCTCCCTGGTTTCCATGTCCAGGGGGTATGAGGACTGTCACTGTGAGGTCCCTCAAGTGACAGCGTGCTGCCACTGAGGTCCTTCGTGGGGCTGGGCCTCTGTGGGCTCTCCCATCACGCCTCTGTCCCACAGGCATTCCTTAGGCTTCTTTGGCTATGGACTAAGACTGGTTCCCAGGTCCTGATGGTGGAGAAGAAGGGACTGTTTGGGTTCCAAAGAGGCCAAGCAGCAGTGTGTGGTACCAGCTCTTGTGCTGGGTGGCAGCAGGGAGGTGGATTTGGATCTCTGGATCGTGGTCCCTTGGCAGAGCTGGTTGGGAATTTTTCAGGAGAGGGATGCTGGGGCTGAAAGCTCTGCACCTGACCTGACCTACTGTGAGACAGCACATGGTTTTATAAAACAAGATGTGGGTATGACATGGTCTGAGCTCTCTGGCAGGATTTACTGAAGCTGTATCATGTCATGGGCATCCCTTCTGCTCCATCTGCAGACAGAGCTGGATGCGTGCACTATGGCAGTGTTTGTTTAGAGCTCTGCTGTGCTGCACTTGGCCAGGCTGACAGTGTCAAATCTCCTCTGCCTGCAGGAACAAATACTTTGTAGTGGTGTGAGGCATCCCAGGGACCCTGTGGTGCCCCACGCCCTGCAGCCTCAGCCCAGGGACAGGAGGGCACCAGTGGGGCTGGGGATGCCTCTCCCTGGGCACAATTGCCACCATCTTGGCATGATGTTGGATCAGTCTCTGAGCCCAGTCATTGAAAACACCATTTTCTGGAGACCCTAAAAGGCAAAAATTTTTAAAAAAGGCTGTTGTGTGATAAGTTCTGGTGATGCCCAACCCTCTGTGTGGTGTTGGAGTCTCTGGGTGAGTGAGGCACTGGGTGCTGTCCCTTCACTTGGGCATGCGGGTCCCTCCCTGCACCCTGGCACGGAGGTGCTGCCCTGCACCTGCTGTGATGTGGGGGCTGTCCCAACCAGGCAGTGCAACAGACACAGGTACTGTAGCAGGTTATCAAATTCTGAATAAATTTGGAAGGGCTTTCAAGCTCCAAAAGGTTTGTCAGTTGTGTTCTTAGTCTCACATCCCTGGTATAGCTCCCAGGAGCCTTCACATTCCACCCAGAAAGGGGTGGAAGGTGGATGCTCCCTCATACACACTTTGTTCTCCGTGCTGACAGCAGGACTACCAATAAAACAACTTTTTGTTGTCTGTGGTGGTTTGATGTGCTGCACTAAGAACATGTGGAGTTCGTCCAGCCCCACCTTCCCAGAGCATTATGTGAACATGACGTGTGGCTTCTTGCAACCAGTAAATAGCATTTGGGGAATGAAAAGAAAAACAGAAAGGTTGGTGTGTTATTCTTAGTGATATATGAAAGAGCTGTCAGCTCCATCTTGAAATCATGAATCCCTGGGTATTCCTGAGACAGGGCAAAGGAATGCATCCTGCAGTATTTTTGCACTTGGAACGACCATTTGGCTCTTCTTGGTCTGAAAAGTTAAACTTGGGCTGAGTAACAAATTAATGCCGTCTCTTAGTCACTGTCTGGCCAGGATGGAAACACTTCTCTGACCTGGTTTATCTGCATATCCATCCTGATGGCTTGGACAGGGCTCACTGTTGGCTGCCGGCTCCTTTCCAGGGCGCTGCCGGCTCCGGCGCCAGTGCTGCGCAGTGCCAGTGGTGCAGGAGTAGCTCAGATGTGGTGCTGCTGGTCCTTATCAGGGTCTCAGGGCATGACAAGAGGTGCTTTCTAGAAGGTTCTTATTTTTTTGGTTTGATTTTTTTGTTTTATTTTGTAATGATTTTTATTAGATTGGTAGAGCCAGAGAAAAAAATTTCTTCTTCAGGCTGCTTCTTTGTAGAATCATGGAATGGTCTGGGAACTTAGAAGGAAACTTAAAGCTCATGTTGTACCAACCCCCTGCCATGGGCAGGGACACTTTCCACCATACCAGGTTTCTCCAAGCCCTGTCCAACCTGTCCTTGAACAGTTCCAGGGAGGGGGGACCTGCAAGCTTCAGACTGGTGACAAGGGGTCTCTGTCTAGCCCTTGTCTGGTTTAAAAACTGATGAAAGATGGGCTGTAGCCCTCATTTTTATCTCCTGGCTCACATTGCCATCTCCTAGCCATCCTTTCTATAATCTTCTCACCTCGTGCTGTGAGCAGTGGCTCCACAGGTCTGGTGGAAGGAATATGGAGTTGGGCCACTCACTGGGTCTTCTGCGCAGGAATTCCAAACAGGAAGGAAAACTGGGAAAGATACCCCCTGCACTTTGTGTACTGTTTGTGTAGTTCGGGCGAGGAACCAGCCTGTTGTGCGGTTTCAAACATGACGACACATTCCTGGGGGCTCGGATGCGTGTGGCCAGATTCGGGGTCTCATCCTGCCTCCCATGTTTGTGTCACCAGCCCCTTGATGCTGTGCCCCAGCCCACACAAGTGCCATGTGCTCATGTACCAGCTTTCTCAGTGCTGTGTTGCATCTGCAGAAATCCAGGAAAAAGGAGGATTTTTATCCACCTCAGATCCAGTGCAGGGTAAGGGGGAGCTTGAGGCTGCCTGTGTGGGGGTTCCTGTGTGGTTGGGTGCCGTGGTCAGCACCCACATCCCAGGCTGGGACTGGAGCACCTCCACAGGGGTCAGGCTGAGAGCACTCTGCCTAGTGCTAGCCCTGCCCTGAGGCATCCTCACTCCTCTGCTGCTCAGGAGTGCCCAGGCAAGATGGGCTGAAAATCAATTTTAAAACCCCCAAGGAAGAGATGATTTCCTAGTGCTGGCCAAGAAACGTGACACTGAGCAAATAGTAGAAAATAAAGCAAAAATAAAGTTCATATTGGATCTGGAGATGGACATTTAATTTGCAGCATTGATGGTGTCTGCGTGCAGAAATCTCGATTTCAGCTCTGGTCTCACAATGCCAAAGTCCCTATAAATGATATTCCTGTGTGCACATTCTGGAGCCCTGTGCCATGTCGTTAACAGAGCACTCCTTCTGGGAGTGCATTCTTCCCTCATTTTCTATCCCCATACATTAAATTGATAGTTTGGGGGATTACTGCTCTTTCCAAGCTCACATGGGTGGAGTCCCCTTTATATGGCCATGCTGGTATGTAGTGAATTTGAACTGGCGCAGCAGAAAACTGGAAAATTTGGAACAGATAACTGTCTCCTATCTTTATATGGGAACATCAGAGTTCCTAGCCTTATTCTGGGGTTCTTGCCATTCCAAATATAATTTATTCTTTTATATAACTGTTTTCATATGATACACTCTAAAGAGTGGATAATGGTTTGGGGAGGATATAATAATTTTTTTCCCCCTCCAAGGCTGTCTTCCCAATTAATGAGATTGAGAACACGTTCCAAAATTCTATTTTTCCTCTCTGGGCTTTTTCTAATGTATTCAATTTATTCTGTAGTGTGTCTTGTGCGTCCTTTATGGAGTTTGAATCCTAAATATTTGGTGGTGGTTGTGTGGCTGGAGCCTGTGTAAGTGCTCAGGGTACGGATGCAGTTGTGGGAGCAGTGAGGGACTGGCTGTCCCGGTCCCTTTCCACTTGGGAAGGTGGACTTGGGGACGTAGCAAGGTCACCACTGTCCCACATCACTGCTGACCTCAGTCTTACTGCTGGATGGGCTGGCTTTGTGGGAAGCTGTGTGCTTTGTGGGGATGGAGGGGTGTCCTCATCCCCTGGCTCCTTCCCTCCTGTCCGGATGAGAAATGGGTGGCTAGGACTGAACCAGTGCCTCCATCCCTCAGGAAAGGCTGTTCCAAGAGAAATGTGCAAAGCTCCAGGGGGTCTTTCTTCTTAAAGCCTCACCTCTAACCAAAATAGATAAAGATCTTGTCAGTTTTTCTCTGCTCACATTGGTGGTGCTCCCAAAAACCTGTGGAATGTTATCCTAGAATTATGGAGTGGTTTGGAATGGAAAGGACCCATCTCAAAGGGACCTTAAAGCTCATCTCATTCCACCCCCTGCCATGGGCAGGGACATCTTCCATGATCCGAGCTTGCTCCAAGCCCCATCCAACCTGGGACTTCCAGGGATGGGGCAGCCACAGCTTCATATGAATTTCAGAGAGCATGCTGCTCTGAAGTGGGTCAGTTGATCTGTTACAAGCCCTATTTAAGCAAACAAACAAAAAAACCAAACAGACAAACACTTTTAACTTGAGAGTAAAAGTGAATTTTTAGGCCTAGAGGAGTTACCTTGGGCCAGTGATGGTGGCAAAGGGGTGCTCAGAACAGACCTTTCAGTGTTACCCAGGTAGTGAAGTGGTTCCTGCTATGTCTAAGCAGTGGGTTTGCTCTGTATTGGTGGAGCTCAGGTGCTCCCTCTGAGTCACATCTGTCCCTGTCCTGACCAAACCATATTTTAGCTCCCGTTGGCTTGAGATAAAGCTGAGGCAGCACCCCAGGAGCGTATTGTAGCCTTCTGTACCACCCGGCTTGCCCAGCCCCATCAGCTCCCCAGGGATGAGCAGTGCAGGAGGAGCAGGTTTCCTGTGCATTGGGTTCAGTGCTGGGTACTGAGGAGGAAGAGGAGGATGATGAAGAGGCCAGCTGTGAGGAGCATCCTTGTTTTGTGGTAGGCATGTCATGTTGCAAACAGCCCTGCTCTTCCTCCAGGGCTAGGAGCAGTTAAGAGAATTTTGTGGTGGCAGCCAGATTCCTGGGAGTGGGGATTCACATTTACACTGATTGAGTCAGATGATGTGTGACCTTGGGGAGCCACTTTCAGGGCCAAAACCATGAGAGAATTGTTCTCTAATGGTGTTTTGAACTCTGGGTGGATGTTATTGTCCAGAAAAGCTGTGGCTGCCTCTGGATCCCTGGAAGTGTTGTAGGCCAGGTAGGACAGGACTTTGAGCAACCTGGAATAGTGGAAGGTGTCCCTGCCAATGGCAGGGGATGAAATGAGATGAGATTTAAGGTCACTTCTAACCCATTCCAGTCCCGTAGAATTCTGTGTCTCATGCGAGGGCTGAGTTCTGTTCATGTCCCAGCAGGTCTCGTGTGTGCCGTGGTTGTTAAAAGCTTGTGGGTGCATGACCAACCAGGTCCCCTGGATCCCTGCTCTGCTCAGATCCTCCCCACTTTCCACATGTGTTGCCCCAGGAGTGGTTTGATGACAGAGGACACTTCCTGAGGATGCTGTGCTTTGTTGGTCCTGGTCCTGCTCACTGAGACGATGGCGTTGCTGCCTGCTCAGGGGTCTGTGGTGCCTAGGCTCACCTGTGGGGCAGCAAACCCCAGGCAGTGGAGGTGGGGCACCCCACTGTGGTCCACTTACATCTGGTGCCTTGTCCCTCTTGAGGGGCTGAGGCTGCTAGAGGAGAGGGACATTCCCGTGAGTTTGGTTTTCTAGGCAGACTGGACTGGGGTATGTGAAGGCAGCGGGAGAAAGAAGGGAGATGCAGAGCTCTGTCCAAGGAGAGGCGGGGCGGCTGGAAAGACAGCAGGGATGGGATGGGACCAGCAGCTCGGCTCTGCCGTGGGGTAGGGTCAGGGTGGGGGTGTGGTGGCAGGCCTGCTCCCTGCCCAGGTACCCCTGAGGGGGTCAGGGCCCTTGGACACCCCCTGACACAGACTCCTGGAGACTCTTGTCCTTGTGCTGCTCACTGGTCCCCCAGTACCTCAGGGAAAGGTCTTCCCCAGCCTGAGCTGCAGCCCTGCATCCTCTTTATCGGAGGCTGCAGTGACAGTGGAGCAACCAGCAGGGAGGGGAGGGGAAGGGAGGGAAGAGGAGGGCAGGGAGGGCACCCTCATTTGCTCCCCACGCTGTAATTAGCTGGGCTGGTGGGCAGAGCTGCTGTCAGGCAGCTGACACCCAGCCAGGCTGTGGGCACGCAGGGCCGCGTGTGAAGTGCACGCTGCAGGACAGGGTGTAATTAATTAGCTGCAGGTCCTGGGAGTTGGGAGCTTACTACTTGGATCCAGCTTCTTTTTCTGCCTTTTTTATTTTTTTAACCAGTGATGAAAGATAGAACTTCACCTATAAACCAGTATAAACATGTAGGAGGTTGTTCAAGGGTTCAAGACCAGGGTAGATGGGGCTTGGAGCAACCTGGTCTAGTGGAAGGTGTCCCTGCCCATAGCAGAGGGTTGAATGGGATGAGCTTTAAGGTCTCTTCCAACCCAGACCACTCTGGGATTCTATCACCTGGTGTGCCCAAAAATTAAAAAATAACAAAATCATTTGTAAATACCAGGCAGCACATGAGTGCAATTATGAGATCAGGCAGCTGACATCCCCAAAATGAGGCAAAATAAAAAACCCACCAGGTTTTAGCAGGAACACAGGCCCGGCCACGCTCCCCTCCAGCACGTGCTATGCTCAGGGCTTCCCACTATAAATAGCAGCGAGTTCAGCTCCACGGCTCGGCCCTTGTCCTGCAAACACTTAAGCCCAAGCACAGCTCCTTCCCGATGTGCTCCAAGCTGCTGTAATAGTTTGCAGGCTCTAATCACGAAAAAGAAGGAAAAATAAGGTGGAGAAGGGAGGGTGTGCAGCCCACTGGTGGTACTGGTGATGGGTGACTGTGCAGCCCCGTGCACATCCTGCACCCTCCCTTGCCACTCCAGAGGGTTGAATGAATGCCAACACGGAGCCAAGGTGCCCAGGCCTGTGTGTGCGTGTCACTCTGGGTGCTGTGGAGCTGGCAGGTTTATGAGCTCCCATGGTCTTGACAGCAATTTGAGAAGTTCTTCCATCCAGAGAAGCAGCAAGTGCAGGGTCTGGCTGTGCCAGCCCCGGCAGGGCTCTGGGAGCTCCTTCCACAGGGAGACTCCAACACAGAGCTTGTGCGTGCCTGCGTGGCTGTCTGTGCATGAATGAATTCCTACAGGCATGCAGCAGTACAATAGGAGTGGAGAAAACAAAGTTTCCTGGATGAGCTCTCCGTAAAGAAATGCTTTGAAGCTTGGGTCAGCCTTAGCGTGGTGTGAGCTGCAAGGCGTTTGCGGGTGAGCTCCCCTTGGCACAGGGAGCGTGGCTGGGAAGAGGCTCAGCTGGGGAAAGCAGGGCTGGGAAGATGCTGCAAGGGGTGGGAAGGCAAGGAGGGAGTGCAAATGGACTTGTTTAATGGGGGTGTTGGCGGATGCTCATGAGCAGACTTGCTTTTCCTCCTGCAGGAAGGCAGGCTGGGATGGAGTTGGCCCTCCTTTCACGGCTGACAAGGAACTCCACGTCACTGTGAGGCTCTGTGCTGCAGCCACCCACTTGTGTGGGTGTAATTGCTGAGGGAGGGAGGTGGTGGGGGGTGGGGGGTCCCTGGAGCCATGCTGGCATGGCTTGTGGAACCAGGGCCTGGCTCTTTCCTCCTGCTTCAACACAGATCCCTGCTCCACTATGCGGTGCACCTGTAGAGGTGAGCTCCAAGCTGGAGGAGAAGGAAGAGGAAACAGAATTAGTGATGTTGGGAAATTTGACACTGTTCTGGCTTGGCCTGGCCCTGAAGAGTGTACAGCCTGCTGGCAGGGCCAGGCTGAGCTGCAGAGACATGCTTTGGAGTGAGGGGCTGGTGATGTGGCTGCTGTCCCAGAGAGCCCATCCCATCACTGCCCTGGGGCTCAGGGAGAGGCTGGGTGGAGATCACGGAATCATGGAATACCCTGGAATGACCCACAGGGATTGGACCCAAGTTGGACCTAAGAGCTGGACCCAAGTCCAGCCCCTGTCCCTGCACAGACACCCCAACAATCCCACCCTGTGCATCCCTGAGAGCATTGTGCAAACACTCCTGGAGCTCTGGCAGCCTCGGGGCTGGGACCATTCCCTGGGGAGCCTGGGCAGTGCCCCACCACCCTGTGGTGGTCACCCCATTTTCCAAAGAACCAGGTTTATGTTCGTGTTTTAGGCCCTAGAAAACCACCAAGGCCTCCCCTCCTGGGTCCCAGCTGTGAGGGTGAGTGAGCAGCCAGAATCACCATGGAGCCTCTGCTGAGCGGAGCTGGAGCAGGGTGGTGCCCACCTGCTCACAGAAGGATGTCCTGGCATTGTGAGGGGCTGGGGTCAGGTTGGTGTCTGAGCCAGGCTGTGGCATCAGGGACACACTAAAACACAGCCCCTCTTCCCCGGTGGGTCTGTGGTGTCTTGGGCAGGTGCCTGAGGACACCAGGAGCTCCCCAGCTCCCAAATGTGGGGTTTGCTGCTCTCCTGGGGGCTGGCTGCTGGGCCTTGGTTCTGTTCTCTGGATTACTTCAGTGTACCGTGTGTGCATAGCCATGTTTCTCTTCTCCTTCCCCCACCCCCCCAGTGGTCCAAACCCCCTTTTCTCTGGTTTCCAACTTGTTTTTCACTTTCCATTGGACTCAAAGCCTAACTTAGATGTGCATCGCTGCCCCATGCACGTGCACAGAGTCAGGGCTGTTTGCAGATGAGTGTGAGAGCTGGGTCAGGCTCCTGCTCTGAGCTGGCTGGGATGAGGTAGCTGTAGAAGAATGAATGTGCTGGAGCCATTGGCATCCTCCTCTGGCTGGGTCGGGTCTGGGGAGGATCGCCACTCCCTCCTCTGATCCTTTGCAGTTAAAGCAGGAAGAGGCAGGATCACAATGGTGAGAGGCTGGGGCTGATGGTTCACACCCCTCCCTGTGGTCCCATGGGTGCTTTGGCCTTGCCAAAATACCATCCTCTGACAAAGACCCTTCTATGATGCCCGGTGGGTTGCGTCCGCTTCCCTCCTTTCCTTGAGCCAGCCATTCTCATCTGGGCAGCACTGCCTGCCCCACCTGACCCTTCCACTGCCACCAGAATTGTTTTGCTGGATCACCCATGCTCTATTAAGACACCCCAGTTCTCCATTCCTTGTTCTCTGTACTTCAGCAGACAGGCAGGATCTGCTCTCCATCCAGGATGGCCTTTGGGAATCTGGGCTGCCCCCAGCTTGGCGGCCTGGAGGTCCCTCCAGTCTGGGACCCACACTGAAGGCAGGAGTTACCTCTGTGATTTTCAGCTCAGCAATCTGGTTAATCCAGCCTGAAATTCAAGTTTTAGGATTTGAGGGCTCATCTGGCCTCAGCTGGTGTTTTGGGGCTGCTTGGGGCTCTATTAGCTCAGGGCCCTGGCAGCGCTGGGGCTGTTTGAGGAGTGCAGTGTTGGGGGCAGGTGGCAGGTGGGATGGGTGCTGGAGTCCACAGAAGGGAGGCAGCATTCCCAGAGCCCTTTGGCTCCTTAGCCGTGCCAGAGGGCTGGAGGGAGATGGGATGCATGGAGGACCCAGCCTGGCCCTGGTCCAGCCATTGCCTGGGGGGATGCTGTGAGCTGGGGTGAGGGTTGCCATCTCCTTCCTCCTCCTCCCAAACAACCACTCACATCCCAGGCTCTGAATTTTATTTCCCTTCCGACAGTCAGGCATCACCTCCTGATTACTCATAACTGCAGCATGTTGCAGATACACAGAGCCTGAGGAATGGCTGTGCCTGGGAGCAGAACCACCAGGATCCAGGGTGACAGCCAGGATGGGGGGGACAGGCTGTGCAGCCGTGATCCCCAAACCCTGCCCTGCCCTGGGGGCCAAGCATCTCCTGCCTGTGCCCAAATCCCCCTGGAATCTGTGCAGCCCAGCTCCAAGTGCAGCTCAGGGACGCTGAGGTCCTGGCAGGTGAGCAGGTGACAATGGCAGTGTGGCAGCCTGCAGCCAGCAATGGCTCGTGAGTTTGTTTTGCAGAATCCTCTTCTAGCATGGAAAAATCACTCATCCCTCAGTTTTCCTCTGGTTTGTTTGTGTATGCATTGATTACGCTGGGAGTTACTGAGCCAGATTTTATTGAAATGACTTAGAAAGCTGCCACCTGTGAGCAGCCACTGGTCTTTGGGGATTATTTTGGTGTAGTTGCTAAATAATTGCATGAGGCTTCTTCAGCCTTGTTAATAACTTTGTTCTCCCAGGTACACTGCCTAGAAAAAAAGATGAGCCAAGATTATGCTTGGCAACATTTACGGGAGGAAAAAGTACAACAGGATTGATGTCTGCTGGCAGGAAGAAATAAATAAAACAATACCTCTGTCTTAGCCCCTCCATGAACATCCTTGTTTCCAGCCCCAGGTCTGTTGTCTTCCTAGCGTGGCTGAATTTTGAAATTCAGCACACTCCTTTAAATCACTCATCATTTCTGTCTGCAGCATGTTGTGCTAATTCTGACTAGGGACCAGCAGGGCTGGCTCAGGAGATGAGCTGGCCTAGGGAGTCTGGGCTGCTATCTTACCTTCATTGTGTAACTCACAAAATTATTTAGTTAGTGCCTGAAAAGTGAAATTAAACGAACAAATTCAAGCATTCCTTTTGGTCCAGATTCATAGAATCAAAGAGTGGTTTGGGTTGGAAAGGACTTTAAAGCTCATCCTGTCCCACTCCTTGCCATGGGCACCTGCCACTATCCCTGGTCTCTCCAAGCCCCGTCCAACCTGGTCTTGGAGACTTCCAAGGATGGGGCATTCATCACCTGGGACAGCACCCTTGTATCCTACCTTCCTCTCCTGGCCCTGCTGGGGCACTGGAGGGATGGAGCACGTATTCTGGGAAGTTTTGGTGGCTGCCCTGCCCAGTGCCATGTGCCAGGGCAGCAGGTGCTGCTCCTGCCCCCACAGGTGCCTCTGTGCTGCCCATGCCCACAGCCCCTCGCCTCGGTGTCTCAGGAGGAAAGGGCGGAGATGGGTGCAAGCCTTGCTTGGGGTGTTTGTTTTAGAAAGACAAGCTGATAAAAATTATTTCATTAAGGGACTTAAACTGTGCTTCCTCAGGCCTGAGTCATCAGTGAAGTGAGCAAGCAAGGAGCAGCAGTGGGTCCCGCTGGAGGGTGACTCATGCTGCAGTGTGGGGCTCATGGGGACTTGGAACTCGGTAATGCTCCTCTCCCTCTGTCTCAGGGTGGCTGGGGGCTCCCAGCACCCTGAGCAGCAGCAGCAGGTTGTTTTGGGAGCTGAGCCACACTGTAGTTGCACCTCTCTGCCATCCCCAGCTCTGTCTTGATGCACAGGAGCCACAAGCAGTCACTCCTCCAGAAGCCTGGAGACCATTCAGGAGCAGAGCATGCACACAGGCCAGCATTTGAGCTTTTTATTGTTTATTTGCATTGACAGAAGCCTGCAGAGCCCCTCTCAATCCAGAAGGAATTGATCTTTCCTCCCAGAAGGCACAGGAAAACACCAGGCCACCTTTTGCTGCTCTGCCTCTTTCAGTTCCCAGGCTTCAGGCACAGGGAGGAAACAAAAAGCCAGTCCCAGCTCCCAGTAAGGTCAGGACCTGTCCCCTCTACACTGGTTTGTTTAGCAAGTGCTGTAAAATCTGCTCCATCCCTCCCACTTGGAGGTGTTGAAACTCTGTTCCAGCCCAGTGACAGGACATTCTTCCGAAGATCCAGGATGTGTGTTCCCTTTGCCTGACCCTGCTTCCTTACATCCCACCCTTCCCTTGGCCACTTTTCCCTTATCTTCCCCTCCTGTGGATGTGGCTGAGACTGCAGTATGCAGTGGGACCAAGGTGGCACTGTCCCAGTCCTGCTGCTGCTGCTGTCCCTTAGTGTGTGACACTACCGCGGGCAGTGCCCAGAGCCTCCCATCACCCATTCCCTGCGTGATCCCTCATTAACCTCTTCAAGCATTACTGATCTCCTGATGAGGAGGATCTTCCCAGGCAGGGTTCTGAGCTCTCTCAGTGCTCCAGTTCCTACCAGGATGTTGTGATGTCCCTGCCCTTGGAAAGGCCTCCAGCAAGCTCTGCTCCATTCACTGGTGACTATTGTGCTTTCCTGGACACTCTCCCAGAGCCCTCTGGATCCGTGGCCACCTTGGTTTTGTGCTTGCTTAGGAGAGAGAAATGCAGCATGGTGGTACTGACCTGTGCAACTCCATCTGCCTATTGGGCATGGTCCTGTTCTCTGCTGGAAAGAGAGTAAGGAGGCAAAGGGCTGTGCGTGAGCAATATAGGGAAACTGAGACACAAAGTGGGAAGAAATGGCTCAAGGGCAGACTTTGGAGTGGGGGTACAGCCACCAGCTGATTCAAAGCTCCTGGTCTTGCTCCAGTCCCGATTCCTTGGACATGTTGCTGAAATTCTGCTTTTCCTCCTTATTCACGATTTTCTTCATGAGCATTACAATTAGTAATTTGGCTTATTATTGCTGTAATCACTGCCCAGTTTATTGTTGGTTTTTTTTTTTAATCTCTCCGCAAAGTTAGTTCCTCATTGTTTTATCCCTGATATCTAAAATCTTAGTTTTCCACTGGCTATGGCATTGATGGGAGCTTTTTGCATGGACCTACACTGTGGCTGGGTGGATGGTCTGGCTATGTGAGGTGCAGGTTTTCCAGATGTGATTTCAATAGCATTGAGAATGCTCTTTGTGGGTGATTTCTCCTTAAATATCAGCAGTTCTCCCTGATCTCCACTAGCACAGAGAGCAGAAGGAACTGAACTTGTCATGGCTCATGAACTTCGTTGAAACCGATCCATAGTTTGGGAAGTATCACTTTGGCTTTTGGGTACAAGTTTAAGGAAGTAAGGAAATACCATATGGGAATGCTGTGCTGGAGGGAGTGGAACTGTTCCTGGGTGTGGTGTGGGTTTGCAGGACAGCTCCCATTGCTCAGGTCCCATCACTCACCCTGAGCAGTTACTGCTGTGCTCATTTTTCTGCTACCTCAGGAATGCATGGAGTGGTTTGGGAGATCTGGGTATCTCCTGGAGATGTCTCAGCCCAACCCCCTGCTCAGTGCAGAATCACCTACTCTGGATTATCCTGAACGCCCAGGACCATGTCCAGGATGGAGAATCCACCGCCCATCTTGGCAGGTCGTGTCAGTGTTGGATTAGCCCAGTCTGGTGTCTGGCCATTGACTCATGGGGCTTTGCTGCAGCTTCTTGCTGCTGTGGAGTCAGAGGAGCAGCAGCGACAGCCAGGGCCTGTCCCCATCTCCACCCGGTGGGGCTGCTCAGAGCTCTTGTACTTTGGCAATCAGCACCAGGGCAGGTGACATCTTAGAACCACAGAATCACAAAACCTCCTGGGTTGGAAGGGATCCACAAGGATCATCCAGTCCACCCCCTGGCCCTGCCCAGGGCACCCCAACAATCCCACCCTGTGCATGAGAGCGGTGTTGAAGTGCTCCTGGAGCTCTGGCAGCCTCAGGGCTGGGACCATTCCCTTGGGAGCCTGTTCAGGGCCCCACTACCCTCTGGGGGAAGAACCTTTTCCTAATATCCTCCCCTGACACAGCTTTAGGTGTTCCCAATGAGCTTCTCACCCCAAAGGGAAGCTGTTCCTTGTGTGCTCACAGGTCTACCACCAGACCTCTGTGTGCCCTGGGCTGAGCACGAGGATGTCACACATGCAGACTGACATACCCTGTGCCATGGGGTGGCTGCAGCCTCCCCACTGTGCTGGTGACCAACCCACATCTCTGTGCCATGGAGAGGGTCACCTACCACAGAACCACATCCCCATCTTGCTGGCATGGCCAGAGCTCCCTTTTGGTTCTGTTTTGGTGACAGTGGATCCCTGCCTGCTTCAAAGTTGGGATCCTCCTCTCCCTGCTGGCTTTGGTGGGAGCTCTCTTTGGCTTTGGCTGGCAAGGGGAAGCTTTGGGAGTGCTCTTGCAGGCCTGATTAGCATTCAGCCCTGC
This sequence comes from Leptocoma aspasia, assembly GCA_013399835.1. NCBI lineage: Eukaryota > Metazoa > Chordata > Aves > Passeriformes > Nectariniidae > Leptocoma > Leptocoma aspasia. The sequence continues at coordinate 55,736 of VXAX01004676.1, forward strand.
TGCTCCTGCTGCTTCAAGTTGGAGCTTGCCATTGCCTGGCAACCACAGAGCAAAACTACAACAGCCACCCCGGAGCCCAGGCGGTTCCCACGAGCCTGCACGCACCGACACACAGGGACAGGGACAGTGGCAGGGCCACCCTGGGCTGCTGCTCTCCGTCCTCCATCCCACAAGGTGCACAGACAAGGATCATCCCCAGGAGGAGGAGGAGGAGGAGGAGAGGGCTGTGGCAGTGCAACAGCTTTGGTGACACCCAGGTCCGGTGGGTTTGTGTCTGTCTGTCCTGGTGCCGCCTGCCATGAGCATCCCGCTGTGCTGGGCACAGCCTGCCCTGCACATCCCTTGGCACAGGTACCATTCTGTGCTCAGGGAACTCGAGTCATGCACTGGGGCCTCGGGCCAGGGCTGGGGGCCAGTCCCTGCTGTGGGCGCCTCTGGGACTCTGTGGGAGAGAGACTGGGATGTGTGTGGGGTACATGGCCCCATCCTCATGGTGTGAGGAGCTGCACACACGCTGTCTGTGTGTGCCATGCACCCCAGGTGGGGTCTGTGCCACGCTCCCCAGGTGGGGTCTGTGCAGTGCCCATTGCCTCCAGGGGCCCCATGGGGAGGCTTGGCCTCACTGGGGTCTCACAAGGGACCGTGGCACAGCCCATCTGTGGTGCTCTCAGACTTCTACTCCGTCATGCTGGGGATGGGGTTGGAGGGCCGGGAACCTGAGCGAGCATCAGGGCTGTATCTGCTTCCCAGTTTTGCATGTGCTTTAGACCTGATGCGGTTTTCTTGGCAGGAGAATTTTGTTGTCCTGCTGTCAGCCCCTGACCTGCCAGAGGGTCTTCGCAGTGGTGATGGCAGCTCAGCCCCTCCACCAAACCCTGCACTTCATATTCTTTCCATCTGGGCAGACTTGAAAGGACTTGAGTCCCCTCCTGACACAAGGTGCCACACTTCTGCAGGAGACACAGACATGCCTGAGTACACTGAGTTCAGATCTAATGCATCCTCTCATCTCTAGTTTAACTATTTTTACATCTTTGGCTCCTGTGGGTGCTGCCTATGGCTGGAGGTCCAAGCTGTCCTGTCCAGTCAGCACACTAAGACCCACTGGGCAGGAAAATAACAGACACGTGCCTTTCAGTGCTTCCCCACACATCCTCATTAGTGACATATGCTTGGAAAAGGGTTAAGAAAATAAATACATCTGTCTTTTGTGTCTTGCAGAGCCTGGGGTCAGCAGACAAGAAGGACTTTTACCAGCCAAAGTAAGTGCCAGTAGCAGTGGTGAGTAATTGCATGGAAATTCCTGGCTGGTCCATATTACCCAGCAGCTCCATGGCTTGCTAAGATTAGACATTTCAGTGTACAAGAATAGCTGCTGTAATTACACAAGGGAGGATAACAGTGGAAGGACTGTCAGTCATGCTGGCTTCAGGGCATATGCAAATCCTTCCATCAGGTCAGAAGGAACCATGACAGCTTGACTGAGCCTGGGGGACAGAGCTGGGAGAGGGGGTGCACTGGTGACCTTTCCCACCTCTGGCTCCCTCTGCTCCTGGTGTACACAGCTGAGCTGCTTTGGAGAATCGAAGGGTGCGTTGTGTGTCACACCGGGCTGATCTCGGAGTGCGTCTCCCATGGCTGAGTATTGACGCTGGTGCCATTGTCTTCCACCCGCCGTGCTTGGTACGGCACCGGGAGCTGCGGGGGGAGAGGAGGGCAAGGGGCTTTTTAGAGCTATGCACATGAGAAAGTTACTGCAAACCACTCCACCAACACAAGCAGTTGGCTACGTGGTGTGTGGATTAGGTAACAGAACCTCGCCACAACATGGCTCCTTCCAGGTAAGAAGGTTGTGCTTGCTGGAAGGACAGGTTTGTTCCCATCATCATTTGGATAAACTCTGTTAAAAGCCCTGCTGAGAGGTTGGGTTCTGCCCTGGCACTGAATTATGTGTTGTGCTGCTGCGCATGTCGCTTTGTGGGACCTTGTGTTGCTCCTGCTTTGCTTGGGGAAGTGAAGGTCTTTAGGTTATCATCCTTCTTCTGAAAAAAGCAACCAAAAAACATAGGTGTATTCGAATTTGTGGGACAGTGCTCGGATGGGCAGGATTGTCAGGGGAGCATGGCTTTGGAAAATTCTGAAGGAATTGGGTTGAGGATATTTCTCCTCCAAAGCTCACTGTCCTTCTGCTCTTGCTCACTCTTTGCTGCTTTCCCAAGCACTCCTGCAGCGCTACATCCCAGCGGGGCAAGCAGCGTGGCAGCATCCTTGGTCCAAGTTAGGCTTGGCCTCAGAGGGAGCATGTCCAGGGGTGACAGGCTGTGTCAGGGAATGCTGTATGGATCTGCCTGCTTGCTGTCTGTGGTGGGAGAGCAAGTATGGGGTGTGTGTATGTTCTTCAGTTATCTGCTGATTCCTCTTTATGCCACCAAGAGTTTTTAAAACTCAGTGCCGGTTTCTAGATCCGTACTGAAAGTCTGATTTGAGGGAGCTCCTCTGCCTGTTCACCCCAAGGCAGTGCAGCTCATCAGCTTTCCAAGACCTCAGGCAGATAAAGGCTTCTGGAAATACAGAATATCTGTTTAATCCTGCATGGCTTTCTGGGAGATCAGAGGAATATCACAGGAGGTTATGGAGTCATTGTGGATGCCACAACAACATGAACACACATTTGGCAAAGAGCTCATGGCCGTGTTTTTGTGACCTCTCCCAACAGCTGTCCAAGATTTCAGTGCTCTTGAGTGTAGTGCTGTGTTTGTGAGGAGTCTGTTTTGACAAGCAGGTTCAGAACAGATTGAAGCATTTCCCATGTCTCAGTTCCAGCTGAAGCTTTGGGGAGGCTTGAAGTAGGAGATTTGGACAAAATCTGTAAAGAGCTCTTACTGTTCAGATTTCCTGTCATTTCCTGTGGTTTTGGCGGTTGGTAGCAAGAATTTGTGGCGCTGCATTTATAACTCATCTCCTCTGAGAAATGAGGAATGTTTCTCTACCTTGAATGGGAGAACATGGGCTTCCCATCTTGCTGAAGGTGTGGAGCTGCTGGGTCAGAGTGGGAGGTGCTGGTGCAGGAGCTCTTGTAGATACAGGATGTTTTATGGGCGTTTGTTTTTCTGTGCCATAAGGCCATGGGACCTCTATGGTTTGGCCCAGCAGCTGTGACTTGCCTGGTCATAACACTGTGACTTTGGTTAATGCCCAGCCCATTTACACTCCTCAGTGGCTGTTTTGGGGATGTGATGGGTAAGTTTGTGGCTGTGATGTGGCCTGGTACCACTGCACCCATCCCATCTGGCTTTTTGATCCATGAGCTGATGCTACACTGTGTCTGTTGGAACCCATCTGCAAGGGTGGACCAGGTGCTCTCTAGGGAGCCCTTCAGTTTCTGGCAGGGCTGGACCTGGTCTTCCTCAGCAGAGAAAGGTTGCTGGAAAATGCCAGAGGTCAGGTGGCCCTGCTAAGGACTTGAGACAGCTCAGCTCTTCTGCAGCAGCTGCACAGCCCAGATTCACAGTTCCTCGAACCCTGGGCAAAGCGGTGGCGAGCAGCCAGAGCATGGGAAGCAGCTGGTTCCCAGAGCTGAGCCGAGCTGTGGTGGTTCCTGAATGCATCTGTGCAATGAGGCTGGTGAGCTGAGAGAAGTCTGGCAGTGTGTAGCTGGTCCTGCAGCTCCCATGTGCCAGAGCAAACTTGACTGTGCTTCTGCTTTTCCTTTTCTGGCTTCTGAGGCATTGGCTCACCTGCCACCAAAGCCCTGAGCTGTGAGAGCAGGGTCGGAGCTGCCCTGCTTTTGTGTCAGGCTTTGGGGCTCTCCGACAGCAAGTGTAGGTCCTGAAAGCAGGAAAAGGAGACACACATGCCAGAAATCTCAGCACTGAGTTTTGTCACTGCTTGTCCTGGGAGTGACTCCTGGTGCGTTCCTGCCACATTCAGCTTCCTCTAATCACGAGCCCTCCTTCTCAATGGACATCAGATATTCCATCTGCTGAATTTCCTTGTGTCTCCTGGACTGGCTCCTTTCCTTCCTTTGTTGCCTCTTCCCTTCAGAAATGGAAATGCTGTCCTCACCTCACAGTTCCCGTCAGTCTGTCTCAGCCAGCAGGCGGGTGTTTCCTAAGCTCCTGGAATATCCTAGTGCTGATCAAGGGCATGGAGACGTGTCCATCCTTGCCCATCAGCCTCTGATGGCCCTTTCCCTCCTCTCAGTCCATCCATTAGGTTTTGAGGTACACATCTCCCACTGGGTTGCCCCAAGATGCAGTGGAAAGCACACAGGGAGGTGTAGTGCAGCTGGATCTCAGCTATAGGAAGTCAGAGGTGCCCAGAATGGAGCTACTAGAGCTGAAACACTGCTGCTGCCTGCTCTGGGGGATGCCCTTCTGCTTGCAAGGGCTTCAGTGATGGTGCTTATGGATATTCCTGCAAGAGCTGGCCCATGTTAGGAGCTTGGTCTCCTGGTTTTTAGTCTGGGAGGTTATGTTCCCTCCTCCCATGTTAAATGGAGGGATGCAGCCTGAGTTGAGAACACTGAAGCATTAATCTTAAGAAAAGTTACATCAACTGAGAACTGAAAGGGGTAGAGACCAGACAAGGCACAAAAAGAGCTCCCATAGTTGAAATACCTGAGAGAGGAACCTGAACCATGGGAATGGCCCCAAGTCCAGCTCTTAGTCAACATCTGCACTGACTGCTCCAGCTGTCCCACATGAACAGGTACAGGTGCCTTCCTGTGTTTCCAAAACAGTGTGTTCAGATGTCAGAATGGTTTATCCTAACAAGTCTCATCTGATGCAGTCTAGGCCCATACCCCCAGCTGGGTGCAGCTCTGTCTGGGATCTGGCCAGAGTTTGTAGGGATCAGGGAAGAAACATGGGGTGATATCAGTCCAGCCCCTCAGCTGCTCACTCCTTTGTCACCCCACTTTTGGAAGGTGCTGATACAGCTGTAATGCTGTCAGAATATCCAGGCTTCCAGAGGTCCTTCCCAATTTCTAACACGGGGCCCTGACTTCTCTGTCAAGGCAGCAAGGAGCCACTGGCTGAGAACCCAGGGTCAAGGACACCATGCTCAGAGACAGGAATAGGCTTTCCTGGGACAGGAGGTAATAACTCTCCTGGCAGGGCTGGGTGGAAATGTCTTAACAGGAACTGAGGTTGTCCGGTGTGTTTGCTAATTGCTCCTGGCACATATTTACTCTTCAGTGTCAGGAACTCATTTTCTTTAAAGCAGAAAGAAATGTTGGTAGTAATGACACTCATAAACCCCCTAGCAAACGCAGGCTGAAATATCTGGGCTTAATAAAGTGTCACTGCTTTGCAGTGTGAGCTGCCCTCATTGCCCCCCAGCGCTGCCTCCAGTGCCAAGGGTGATGCTAGGCTGTCAGGGAGCTGTCACCTGGGAGCAGGGAATATCTGCTAGGCACTCTGAAGTGTCAGGAGAGACACAGCTGTAGTGACAAAATGCTCTCCATTGATCCACTCCTCCCATCCCCTGGGATTGTGTGGCTGTGGCTGCGTGTGTCTCGGAGCCCGTCCTGCAGCCCGTCCTGCAGCAGCAGGATCCCACAGCCCTTTCAGGCAGGCACCTCATGGCTCTGTCTCTATCTCGGATTAAAGGCTGCCCCCGCCCTCTGTCCTCCAGCCTCAGATGTGCAAACACACGAGGAACCTTTGAAACCACCTCCCAGAAAGCAGCAGCTCCTGTTTGTTTTGCCTCAAAGTCATTACATGGAGCTGTCTCTGCAGCTAATTCTTTGTCACCTGGCCCTTACAGCAGAGCATTTCATCTCCCAGACTCCAATCTTGCCATGCCAGCACTTAGATGAAAGTGTTTCCTTGCTGAATCATTATCTCGTAAAACGTTGGTGGTTTTAAGGCTCTAGAAATCAGTATTTACATTTTGGAAGCATTAAGGACCATCATAATAAGCATGATGTGTTCCTAAGCCAGGTTTTCATTTCAGTACCTCCTTCCCTCAGACATTATTGCTATAGTAATGATGATAATCACACACATATAGGCAGTGTTTGACTTCTTCTGTGGTGGCTGAGTTGTTCAGCTGGGAGCTCAGGTTCCAAGTGCTGAGCAGAGGGAGGAGGACACACATGGGAAGGGGTGAGAAAGAGATGGTGCCAGTGACACCAGGGAGCTGTGGGGTAGGAGAAGCAGTACCAAGACCAGCTCTCTGTAAAGGATACTCACTGGGATACTCAATGAAGCAAGAAACTGTCCCAAAACCACCTGCACAGGTTTGGAGAATGCTCCCAGCTTTGGTTGTAGGAAAGGATGAAGCACCATCACCAACACCTCTGGTGGCAGTGGGATGGCAGAGCTGTGGAGGGTGAAAGAGAAATGTTGGGGTCTGTGGGGTGGGTGCTCTTTGGGCGGGTGCAGGTTGGAAGCTGAAGGGGAGTGCAGCCCTCCAGAAGGGATCATAAACACAGTCGCCTCACTTCCAACCCGAAATCCTGGCCAAGGCAGATATCTGGAGAGTCGAGGAGTGATCTCCTTTACACACAACATATTTAAAGAAGATTCTGGTGCTGGTTGGGGTATCCTGGCAATGGAGCTGAGCCATTGAAACTGTATGGCAAACTTATAAAATATTTCCCCTGGAGTTTGGCCAGTGGATTCAGTCTGAGCTCCAGGCAGGTGGAGGGGCTTTAATACTTTGGAGTGCAGAGTAAGGAAGGGAATCCTGGAAAGGCACTTCAGAGAAATGCAGTCATTCAACAAATGCCAGTCTGGGAATGGAGAGCAGAGCTGACCCTGAGCAGCGTGGGAGCAGGGAGTTAGGCGAAGCAGGAATGAGAAGTGGGAAGCAGCAGGAAGCTGGGGATTAGCAGGAGCAGGAATGAACTGCAGGGTATCTCATAGCACGGCATGGTTGCTCTGGACCTTTGCAGTGGGTGCAGGAGTTCAGCTGATCTCCTGCCAGTTCAGAGCCAGCTCCAGGCTGTTCCTCTGGGCTGTGGAGTGAATCGGGACAGGGCCCCGAGGAGAAGTGGTGCTGGCAGGGATCCAACAGGAGCTCAGGCGTGGAGGAGCCATCACCCTGCTGGTTTGCACTGTGGCCTCTGGGCTCCCTGCCCAGGCTAACATTGCTGTTTGCTTGGGAAGCTGGAAACTGGTACCAATTCGTACCCGGGGATGAGAGCAAGGCCCCCTGTGAAAGGCCTGGCTGTCCTGCTCTTGTCCCCTCCCCAAAGCAGCCTCGGAGGGCAGCACTGCATTATGTGCCTGGGAGGTCCTGCTGCAGACCGTGGTTCTGGTGAAGTCTGGATGAACACTGCTCTTACTCATTTTCTTTTTTATTGCTCCTTGGGTGAGAGTGCCCGCCCTGGGCTCCTGTGCCCACTGGGCCTGGAGGATCATGGTGGGGTGCTCTGCACACAGAATGGGTCAGAGGAGGCCACAAAGATGCTTCCAGTGCTGGGCCCTCTGCTCTGGAGACAGCCTGGGAGAGCTGGGGGTGTTCAGCCTGGAGAAGAGAAGGCTTCAGCGGCATCTCATTTCAGCTTTCCACTACTTAAAGGAGCTTATTAAAGAGAGGGAGAGTGACTTGTTTGCATGGGCAGACAGTGATAGGACAAAGGGGAATGGTTTTAAAGTAAAAGAGAAGAGATTTAAATTCGGTATTGGGGAGAAATTCTTTCCTCTGAGGGTGGGCAGGCCCTGGCACAGGGTGCCCAGAGAAGCTGTGGCTGCCCCTGGATCCCTGGCAGTGTCCAAGGCCAGGCTGGACGGGGCTTGGAGTAACCTGGGATAGTGGAAGGTGTCCCTGCCCATGGCAGGGGGTTAGAATGAGATGGGCTTAAAGGTCCCTTCCAACCCAAACTATTCTGGATCCATATTTTTTCAGGACACAGATGCCCTGAATGGCATCAGGACCCTTGATGACCAGAATTAAATATGTTGGCCCAAGAAAGGTTTGGACAAGGATTTGGTTTCAGTGGTCCCTGGAGCCCAAGGGACAGCAGGAGGAGTTGTTGGGGCTGGCTGAACTAATTTCATCCTGCACTGGGTGCACAGGCCATGGGACCACTGGACCAACCCCAGGCCTTGTGCCCGCTCTCCCCTGGGAGTGGCCCTCCTGCCCCTGGTATAAAATCAAGTTCAGGGTTTCATTGTTTCTCTGCAGCTTTTAACGTGTTAAGTGAGGTTGCAGTGTAGGCTCTTACTGTGCCAGTTGTCATAGAAACTTGCAGGGCTTTTTTCCCTGATCCCCAACCCCTTTCTTTATACCAAATCAGGGTTGGATTTTGTCCCCCCTGTAATTTCAATTCCATTCCAATTAAAACCCAGCCTGGGCCTGATTCCCTGTCTCCAGCACTGCCACACAAGGACTTGAAGTCTTTCTGTCGTGCTTTGTGTTGTCCCAGCTGAAGGGTGTGTGTTTCTGCACTTCCCCATAGCACTGAGGGGATTCTGTCCCTGTGAAATGCCAGCAGGGACTGGGGCTCAGCCCTTGTCCCCCTGCAGTGCCTCTGGGCAGCACAAGACTCCTTGCTCACCATGGGGTCCTTCTCCTTGCTGCTTTTTCCAGAAGGAGGGATCAGAGTGGGCACAGTCCCTCTGTGCCCGGGCCCCCTGGGCCACTGGTGGGAACATTAGGATGGCATCTGCCTGCCCTGTTGCTCTGAGCCCAGGGCTGCCTTCCCCTCTGGTGCTGTGAGGACGATGCTGCCAGCTCAGCACTCAGGCTGGCACTGGAGCCACCTCAGCGCCAGCTGCAGCCCTGCCACCATTGCGGCGCCTGGCATTAATCATGGAAAGGGAATTGAGCGTAGGAAGATGGGCATTTTTTAACTAATAACCAAGCCTGCATTCTCCCGTAAGCAAGAGAGCAAAATGTTTGCTGCAGTGAGTCAACAGAGATGCTTTAGCCACAGGAGGTACCACCCCCACCCACAGCAGCCATCAGTCCCAAAGACAGCCGGGTATAAAGGGGAGAAGTGGGGAGAGGTGTTTCCTGAGCTGCTAAGCCAGCAATCCCTGCAGGGCTTTCTCCAAGACAGAGGGATCCTTTCCCTCTTGCTTTGCTTCTGGCACAAGACTTGATGGGGACTCCTCCAAAGTAGCTGGACTTGAAGGTCAGAACTTCTGTTTGAGGAGCTCAGTGCCACCCCAGCTCCTCATTGTTCCAAGGCCAGGACTGTCTCACAGGATCCCAGAATGGTTTGGATTGGAAGGAACTTGAAAACTCATCCAGCTCTACCCCCTGCCACAGGCAGGGACACCTTCCACTATCCCACAAACCCTGTCCAACCTGGCCTTAGACATTTCCAGGCATAGGGCAGCCACAGCTTCTATGGGCAACCTGTGCCAGGGCCTTACCACCTCACAGGGAACAATTTCTTCCTAGCATTTACTCCAAACCTATCAGTTTAAAGCCATTAAGCACCTCTCCTGAGCCTTCATCCTGTGCATGGTAGGAGTCAGCCCTGGAGCTCCAGTCGTCTGCTGGGATTCATTTGAGTGGGATTTAGGTCTATTAGATCAGTCCTTTGGCCTCCCATGTGCTGCAGGGATATGAACTGCCCACAAGCTCCTGGAGAGGTTTCGGTTGCCTTCTGAGAGTTACCTAATTCTCTGAGCATCCCTGAGACGTATCTAATCCTGACCCAAAACTTCTTAGAATTTGCTGGGCTCCACTTCCCAGTCCTTGCCTCCTGGCATGTCTTGCTGATAAAAGCAGTTGGCACCATTCTGGTTTTTGGTGGGTGGCAGATTTTTATCAATAAACTCAATATAGCTCAAATCTTTTGCAGCATGAGATTTTCTCCAGCCATCAGATCAATTTTGTGACTCATCCCTCCAGGCTCTGCTGTTTTAATGTCACCTTTAAATGTGGATACCTTAATTGCAGGAGCGGCAGTGGCAGTCCCAGCAGTGCAGTACGTGCAGCTCTCCTGCTCTCCCCCAAGAACTGTGTCAGCTTTTTTCATCACAGCATCACATTAGAGCCTTGTGCTGGGCTGCTCACCCGTGGTGACCCCTGACCTTTTCTGGAGGCTCCCTCTTGTCTGGGATCCCGTCCCTGTTCAAAAAGACAGCCTGAAATCCCTCTCCGGAGCTGCGTTATCCTGGGCTGGGCTGCATTATCATGTACAGTGTTTTAATGGGCTCAGCATTACCAGGCATTTCCCTCTCTCCTCATCAATATTTACCATTACATCAATCTTCCTGTCATCCGCTAATTTTTTTGAGTGAGGATTTTGTATTTTCATTGTGATCATCAATGGAAATATCGACTGGCATGTTCCCCGTGGAGCCTTGCTAACGATTCCCCATTGACACCTCCTGTGTGAGACCTGTCAGCCAACTCTAAATCTATTTAAAGTGCTTGATTTGGGCTGCACAGCCCCATCTTCTGAAATCAGAACGTCAGGGAGCACTGAGAGCTCTGCCTGCGCAGACGGGATGTGCACAAGGCCTTTTCCTGCAAGCGAGTATTCATTACAGAGTGGCATCAGGCTCATTTGACAAGATCTCTTCCACCAAGACACACCGACTGACTTTAATTAGAACTTACATCCTTTAATTATTTCTTAATTTAATTCCAGATGAGCCCTGCCTTCTGGGCCCTCTATCAGGCTGACCGTTTGGTTGTTAACTAGGTCACCCTTACTGCCGGGTGGGAATGTTGGGGGGAAGGAGCCATTTCCATCTGGATGTGGCAGCCTGAACTTGGCTCAAAACAAGCAGCAGAGCCCGAAAGCCTTTCCCCAGTTTTCAGGTATGTGTTGGCTGTGCTGCCTACTTGGTGCTGTTTGGTCACATTTGATACACATGGATGCTAATGATTCAGGAGAGCTTAATCTCTCCTAGGAATTAGTTTACTCACATTTTTTCCCCAAACACAGAATAAATACGGACTATGTTTTCCTTTTCTGCATCATTTGAGCAGTCCTACAGACTTTGCTTTAAAGTAGCCCCAGTGCTCCTTAAAACCAGACCTATTGCTAGCCTTTTTTTGGCTTCCGATAGCAGATTTTCCACATCCAGCCATGCATTTTCCCCTTCTTTAGTTTCCCTTATAATTTTCCTATATATTGTAATACTTCATTTGTATGGACCACTCTATTCTGCACCCCATGGCAGGGGGTTGGAACTAGATGGAACCCAAACCCTCCCGTGATTCCATGATTTTACTGCTGACTCTGTGAGTCTCCCAGTGTGCTAAGACACTATTTCTTGTCCATTGGGAACATGCATTTAAGGCTGAGCTCCTGCAGCTGGCTTAGGTATGATGTGCTGTGCCTCGTCCCAGTCCTTGGTGAGAAGGTGAATATGTGTTTATTCAAGCACCAACTGCTAAAAGATCTGTAATTCCAAAGAAAAATGTATAATGGTGTGTACTGTAAGTGTGCAGTGCCCGCCTCTTCGCTGCCTGCCACCCTCCCACACAGAGGCACTGCCAATCACGTACAGCAGCGGAGCAGTTCCAGGGGTGTTGAGTGCCTTCAGTTCCTGCTCCTAAGGGAAAATTTCCCTTTCCTCGTTCTCCATTCTCCACCTTGCTGCCTCACATCATCTCAAGAGCTTTGTCCCTCAGCACAGCATGAGCAGGGCTCGGATACAGTTTCTTGGAACAGCCGCAGATTAATCTGGGTTTTTATTCAAATACCATTGTGGTATTTTCTCTCCATGCTCCTACCTGCAGTGCCGGATTGACGGCTGGGCCATGGCACTGGAGAATCACACAAGGGTTTGGGTTGGAAGGGACTTTAAGGATCATCTAGTTCTACCCCTCTGCCATGGGCAGGGACACCTTCCACTGTCCCAGGTATCTCCAAGCCCCATTCTTGGAACACTTCCAGGGACGGGGCAGTCACAGGTTCTGTGAGCAATCAGCCAGATCTCCGGAGCTCCTCCACCTCTTTCTCTGGGAGGGATAATCAGGTGGGATTGGGCTGTGCTTGGCAGACTGCGGGGAGACATGGAAATAGTGCTAATTTGCTCAGGGAAAAGTGTGACTAAGGGTGTTAAAGGAGGAAATGTGCTGTCTTTCCTGCATCCTGACAAAGCTGTGTGCATGGAGGGTGATCCAAGGATTTCAGCTTTCCTACAGGTTTCTGGCATTGACAGACACAACATTTAGGGTAATGAGGGTGAGGGTGCTAATTTGTCTCTTCAGGCTTAGGACATCATGTGAAAGGGCATCACGACCAGCATTCCATCTAATTTATGGGGAAATGAATTCTTATCTCCCCATGGACTGCACAGGGATCCTGGGCAGACAGTGCAGAGCTCTGCCATCAGTGCTGTCGCTGGTGGCTTCAACACATCCTGAATGTAGGATAAGCTGATAATAATCACTGAAGAATCATGGAATCCCAGAATAGTTTGGGTTGGAAGAGACCTTAAATCTCATCTCGTTCCACCCCCTGCCATGGGCAGGGACACCTTGCACTATCCCAGGTTGCTCCAAGCCCTGTCCAACCTGGCCTTGGACGCTTCCAGGGATCCAGGGGCAGCCACAGCTTCTCTGGGCAGCCTGTGCCAGGGCCTGGAACAATGAATAATGGTATTTACACCTAAATTAAAGGCTCGACTGAATCAAGCCATGGACAGCCCTAGCAGGCTGACTTCAGACAGACTTTGGAGCATTTTACTGAGGGATTGTGGGAGATCAGCTCAACCCCCAGCCACAGGAAAACACCACCTTGTCCCACAGTAAATGGAAATGTGTGTGTTGCTTCGAGGAAATGGGCTGGAGAAGCAGATGAAAGGAACTCTGGGACCTGCAAATTCCCATTTTTAGATTTGAAATAGAAAAGCCTTCCCAGTGAATGCTTCAAGAACACCTCTGGAGCGGACAGTTCTCAAGCAGAGTCTGTTGGAGGTTTTCCTTTGCAGTTTGAGGTAGGAAGGAAAAAGCACCCAGGGAGAAAAAGCTCAGCTGCACTCATTGTCCCCTTGGTTGTCAGAAGTGCTTTGTTTTCCAGAAGTGCTTATTATTCATGCAGTGTCTCACCAGGCAGCTGGAACACAGCTCCAGAGTGGGATTGGTCCTAGCGTGGGCTCTGCCATGGAGCTGTGCCATTGCTTTTCCCTCTTCGTGGGACATCCCACCAGAGCCAGCAGTGGTGCTTGGTGCCTGCCTCTGGCACCACTGCCAGGGGTGGTTGGGTCATCTTTTCCCCACGGTGTTCCTCTTTTGTCCCTCTGCATCCTAGGCCACCATCTGCCAGATGTGGGGGCTTAGTTTTGCTTGTCCTGAGGGTGCTCCCAGCAGCGATGTTCCCAAAGGAGACACAGCACAAGAGCTGCTGTTTCCAGATGTGTCTAGGCAGCCCTCTCTGCCTGCACAGCATCTTCACTGCCTGCCTTGGGTCCCAGTTGTGCCAGATCCCTATTGTGCAATTTGTCCAATTGGCTTTGCCATTCCCATCCCAGCTGAATGGTTCTGAGGACTCTGCTTCTGGGCTTTTATCAGGTTTCTCTGTTCTCTCACCTCCACTCAGCTGGAGTGTGTTGCTGAAAACTCTGGTGTGAACCAGAAACCAGACTCAGGCTCCCAACCAGTTTCTAGCCATCTCAGACTGATTTCTAGCCATCTCAGACTGGTCTCTCACCATCTTGGCTTTGCTGCTGTAAATCAGTGGCTTCACGAGCCATGAAGCTGATCTCAGAAGGCTGGGAGGAGGAGCGTGGCTGCTTCTGCAGACATTGGCTCTGCTTCATTGAGAGTGCCCTGTGGAGTCAATCCCACCTTTCTTTGGGATTTGGTTGGCTGGCTGGAGCCCCCAGTGCTGTTCCCAGGAGGGACCACATGCATCCTAGCAGCATGATGGATCCCACCTTCTCCCAGGGGAGTGGAGCGTGGCCCTGGGGGATCTCCTGCCCCACAGGGACACCAGAGGGGGTGTCAGCCACAGCAAATGAGAAACTGTCAATATTTGTACACAAAGGCTACGCTGAAATCCCTAGCCCAGTCCAGACATCAGAGGTGTCAGTTTTGATTTCCCAAACACAGAGAGAGCCCTTTCAGCCCCAGCCTGCTCAGACACTCCAGCTTTAATGTCCAAGCACCCAGCGTGTTTCCACTCCCCTCAAATGCATCAATCAGGTCTCGGTGAGGCTCTGAAAGAGCCAGTTTGTTAAACAAACACACTTAGTGTAAAAAGTTTATTCCAGTTAATTGGGACTTCATTGCAATGGAAACAAATTACCCAGCTGTCATCTGCCAAGGCAAACAGCAGCAGGGGAGCAGGGGTCCTGGCCAGGCGGGAGACAAACAGCCATCTCAGGCAACCTTATTTATGGCCTTTTTATGTATTTCTGTATTTATTTGGACATTCCTGAGCTGGAGAGCTGGGCTGTTGCCGAGCTGCATGCCCCAGCACTTGTACAGTGCAGGTTATCTGCCTCTGGGGCTCCTGGGCAGAGAGCTGCCACTGGCCCAGGTGGGCGCTGCCATGGGGACCCTGGGCTGGGGTCTGTGTCCTTGGGCAGATCCCTCCAGGCATGTCCAGGGCTCTTGCTTCACAGCCAGAGAGGAGGTGCTGGATGGGCCTGTCAGGGTGAGCTGCTGGCCTTTGGAGGTTGGGAATGTGAGGGATGCAGGGGTCCCTGCAGGGAGCAGTGGTGCAGGGAAGCACACAGGAAGGGAGGAGCTGGTGGCCACTGGGAACTTGGCTCCTGTGCTTCCATAGTTCCTTGCCCAGCACTAAACCTGCTACTCTCTCTCAGGGGTGCCCTGTGTCAGCATCGACCCCACGGGCGAGTCCCCATCCCCGTGCCGGTCCTGTTCTCCCCTCCCAGCCCAGGGAAGTGCTTTGTGGCAGGAGAGTTGGGAGCACTGCCTGATGAGGCTCCCAGTCACTCCCAGCTCATTTGGTTTAACAAACACCCTGTCACCCTTTTTCCCCTCCTGGAGTTTTTATCGCAAAGGAGGGAGCGAGGAGCTGCGATGGGGGACCCAGGCAGCCCGGAGGCAGGCAGGGAGCAGAGCTTGGCGAGCCGGAGGTCGTGCAGCATCCCGGGAGCCAGGCAGGATGGGGCACGGAAATGACAGATAAAGCCGTGGGATTAGCAGCGTGTATCGTGTCAGGAGAGCAGCATCCCCTTTCCTGCAGCACTCGTTACCCGAGCTGGGGGAGGCAAGGGCAAGACATCGAATTACCTCCTCCCCAGCTCTTGTCCCTGCTCCTGGGTGGCCTGTCCTTGCCTCATGTCCCTCCAGTTCTGCCCTTCGGATCCTGGGGGGGCTGTGCCATGGCTGGGGTGGGGAAAGACCGTGGATATGTGCAGCCCCCCCATGGCACAGCTCTGCTTGGCTATGGACATATCATATGTAGATGGCAGCATGGGGGGTGGGGATGGCACCAGCAAGGGGGGCTCTCCCCATCCCCCTTGGGATGCATCCTTCCCTGCTGGCATTGGGGATATGGAGGACAGGAGCAGCTCTCTGCCCGTGTGCTGGGACCTTCCAGTGGGCTGGGAATGCTCTTGTATGCCTTGTGAACAAACCCAGGGTTCCTCCACCCTGCTGACTTACCACATTCAGGACGGATTCTTCGGGTCCTGTGAAGTCCTAACATTCACACTTGAATTTCACATTGCAATTGAGTTGTTATCCAGAGCCTTTTATCCACTTTCCAAGAGTGTTTCTGTTACTTTACAGTTGTGAGATCATCGTGACCTGCACTCTGAGGTTTCTGTCTGTGATAGCACATGTTCAGGGGTGGAAGGCCTGGATTGGGATATGCATCCTTGGAGGGGTCTGGGAGGGGGACCCAAGCACTGACAGATACAGAGATGAGTCCTAAGATCAGACTGATCTTACCAGAGGTATGTGGGAAAGATGGTGATCAGAACTGGAAAGGACCCAAGATTTGGCTCCATTTCTGGAGCTTGGAAGGGAGTGGAGGAGGGACTGGGGAGTTTGGCTGAAGCACCTTGGTTCCTTGGAGTCAGCTGGCCCATCTCGAGAGACAATCCGAAAACACAAAGGTAAGAAACAACAGGGGAACAGTGTCCCGCTTCTCTGTATGGGAGCTGGTGTCTGTTGGAGGCAGAGGCAGTGATGCCCCCTCAGTCCCACATTCCTGTGCCCCCACTCTCTGCAGGATCCTTGGTGGGCAGAGCCAGGGCACAGGGTGCCAGGCACCTCCCTCCTCCACCTGGCAACCCTCTATTATTAGGGATTTTAGCTTTCTGTTTCTAGATTGATTTGTTGGTGGTGGTTATTTTTAGCTCCTCCAGTGCCTTGCAGATTCCTCGAGGGATTTTTTCTTTGCCTCTCCCTCCCACAGGTTTGTTTGTAATGGAGCCGCTTTGGTTTGAGCCACAAGCAAGAGGTTCCAGAGCTGGCAGGGGCTGTGCTGCCCTGCTCAGGGAGCAATCTCCCTCTGTGGTTTAACTCAGCTTGATGTGTCCATGGGGTGCTTCCTTGCGCTGGGATAGAGCATCGCTCCCCCCTACAGCCACTGGTGTGGATACTGTGCAGTCCCCACCCAAAATCACTGCCAGAGCACACAGGGTGGCTCCTTGTCCCCTTGCTCCTCTCAGCACTGCTCTCCCCGAGAGTTCTCTCTTTCACTGCCCATGGGGAGGAATTCAGATCAGCATCACTGTACGTGGAAACAAACCTCAAGCTCCTCCTGCAGCTCCACAGCCAGGCTGGATGGAAATTTTTCAGCATATTTTAAAGCCCAGCACAAAGTAATTTGAAACAAGTTGCGGGTATATTTTGGACTCTGGCAGAGCTGTTGTTATCACCTCGCTTCGCCCGCTGGCTGCCCCAGACAAGGGCTCACTTTGAGTGTACCCTTCTGCTAAGCAGGGGGGACAATGTTTTCATTACTAATTTAGAGCACCCGTCCCATGGGGCTCCAGCTGTGTCTCTCACTGAGCCCAGTACTGCCAGGAGCCTGGGGCTCACCTGTCACCACCAGCTCCAGGGCTGCAATAATGTTCCCTAGCAAATGTTTCAGCTGCTTCTGCTCACCCTGAGTTGACACTTGCTGGGCCATGTGTGAAGGTACAGTTTGTGCTCTGTTTTTTCCAGGATTTTTGTTATTTTGTAGAGCAGAGTGAGTTGTGCTTGTTTTTAAACGCCTGAAGTATAGGTTGATACTCAGTATAGGTTTGCTGTTTTTCCTGGGGAGAGGCAGCCCTGGGAGGTCTTCCTCAGATAGGGCTTTGGTGGTGGCATCTCTATCACATGCAGGAAAGTGTTTTTCTGGAGCACTGATCTCCACAGGCTGCTCTTACCTGGGAGATGAGCACATGCTGAAGTGTTTTGTTGGACTTGCTCCTGTAAAAGCAGTCCCTGCAGTGGCCAAGGAGATGAAACCTGAAAACCAGTCAAGTTTTCAAGCAAACCATTCAAGCAAACTTGAAAGCCACTTGCAAGGCCACAAACATCATGGTGTGGCAGCTCCTCTTCTTCTCTGTGGATTAACCAGCTCCAAGGAGACGTGAGGAGAGAGGGCACCAAGGCCACTCGTCCCCAAGGAATGTGCTGAAAGAAAAGACAGGGATCCATGCCTTCATGGTGCTCTTAGTGGCTTGCAAAGCCCTGGTTCAGCTATCACCTAACTGCTTTCCATCACCATTGGGTGGTGGCTGGCTGAAATCATACCCAGAATTACCAGAGGGCCTTGGGATACCTCTGTGATGAGCCTAATGCCAGACTCTGCTTTAATGGAGCAACCTGGTGCTGGAGGTGAAAGTTCTGAAATGTGGACCTGGAATCCCCAGTGAACTTTCTTCTTTCTTGGCTGTTTTCCTTGGGGTTGAGTGGCAGCTTTTCTAAGGTTGAAGTTGTCACTGAGGTTTTCCTGATCTTTAATTTTATAATGTTCATTAGCACAGTTCCTGTCAAAGAACAGTACATGCCTTCCCTGTGTTCGCTGTCTCCCTGGTTAATAACCCTTTGCTGCTTTGGCTCTTTTGGAAAAAGGTACAGGAGCTTTGGGAACAACTCCTGGTATAATAGACAGACATCAGTATTGTCAGTCAGGCCTGAAAAGCAGCGTTAATTCAAAGGGAGATGACTGCAGAAGGCCCAGGGTACCTGTTGGGGAGCATTGAGCCAACCTGTCTCAAACCACGGCAGTGCCTGTGTGTTCCTCCAGCTGCTGAGAGATGCTCTGAACCCAGACCGCTGCTTTTCTCTTCAGGAATGGCCCATAACACCAGCTTCCTGCTCCTCCCTTCTCTCCCTGAGATTCTGCTTTGAAGATGTCTATTCCTGAGGCTTGTGGTGCAATGGAAAGGCTCTGTCAGGGTTGGGCAGTGCAGGAGAAAACCTGCAGTGCAAGAGGTGGGTGTAGGAGGCACATGCTGTGCTTTGGCTGGGCTTGTCTGGGAGGTAGTTCTGGTTTCTGAGCATCTGCTCTGCTCCTGAAGCCCCCACCATCTTCCTCAGTTGGGTTTTGTCAGCTCTGAGGAACAGAACAAGAGCTCCAAACTGAGGTTTGAAGTGAGCAGGGACAACCACTGCAAGATCACAGTGCAGGCTTGCTGCTTTGGGAGAGGTGGAGCAGGTGCTGGCATTGCATCCCAGGCGCTCAGCCCATGGCCTGTGGCTATTTCCTGGAGTTTGGGAGCCTCAGAACACGGAACTTGCTGTGTCCACTGGGTGGTTTCAGTCAATCTAGATTTAGTTCCAGGAGAGATCAGGACTGCTGTATAGTTTGGCAGTCAAGGAAAAGGAAGCAAGAGGCACCAGCATGATGTCCTAAATCTTGGTAGGTGTTCAGCTTATGTGCCCTGGCCTTGACCATTTCAGGGCGCCCTTTCCACTGCCTATGAAGGCACAGCTGGCCCAGAAACATTCTAGCCACTCTTCTCCAGAGCAGAGGGCTCAGCTCTGCAAAACCAAGGTGTCTGTCTGCAGAACCTCCAGAAACTCAGCTCTGGTCTGCTGTGGCCTGTGGACCTGCTGCCTTGTCACACCAGAGTGGTGCTGAGGAGTTGAAAGCCCCTACTCTGTGACGGCCTGGATGGAGTGGCAGTGAGGTGTGAAGAGTGCTGTGTCCTGGGGACCTGCCTCATGTAGTGTTCCCACCCTGTGGGCAGTGTTTGGCGAGCACTTGTGGTTTTGGCAACAATGTGCAAGATGTTCTGCTCTGGAGCTGGAGACCATCCATGGAATAGCATCCATGCTGCTATTGCCAGTGTGAATGTTCCACCTCTTCTTTGTTCTTCAGGGCTACAGGTTTTCCTCAAGGACAAACTCTCCCATGGTTTGTCTTTGCTTTCCAAGTGTCAGAAACCACTTTTGAGGCCTTCAGGCTGGCAGCAGCCAGCAGAGCAGACCATGCTGGGGTTGGTGGTGTCAGCTGGTGCAAAGTCTGACGCTGCGGGTTTGTCCCCGCGGTTCTGTGTCGGTGGTGGGCAGGTATTGTCCCATGTCAGAGAGGGCTTTGCACAGCCACGGGGCAGTCTCGTGCTCTGGCCTGGGAAGCCCAAGCCTACGATACAAAGCAGGTAGTGAGGTCACCTGCCTGGCTCACTGGTCTCCAGTGCTGGCTTTACCCAGGTTGCGGTCTTTGCTGCAGGATTTCTTGGTTGGAAATGAAAGTATCTCCTGCATCACTCCACGCTCAGTCCAGGATGATACACAGCCTCTCACATCTCTGTCCCCCCACCGTTGCTCCTGCACCAATGAAAGGGCATTTCAGGTGTGGTGGTTCTGCTGATGGGCTGTGCCTCCTCTGGTGGGTGTAACATCACATGCCACTGATTCTCCTGCTGGGAGGTGACTCTTGCATGCAGGGTGTCTCGTGTTGGAATAAAGTGCCTTTCAGCAGCCTGGCTGGCACAGCTGTCCTTCACGGGCAATGTCCTTCATGAGGAAACGGGCCTGGAGGTGATGTAATGCTGCTGGTGCAGTGTGAACAGCTGGCTTCTGAGGAGTTCAGCTCCCCATGGGTGTCCAAACAGCAAAGGCCAGTCCTCACAGCCCTTGGGAATAGGGGGATACTAAGAGTTTATGGGGAAACTGAGGCACAAAGGTTTTAGCTCACAGGCGAGGCCATGCTCCAGCCAGGTTCCCAGCCCTGGAAATGGCTTTGGCCTGTCCCCTGGCCTCTGCTGCAGTGCATCCCTCTTCCCAGTCATCAAGGCCTGGTTTTTGGGTTGCCCTTCCCTGGGTGCCTCTCACTCTCCCTCTCTGTGGTGCTGGAGTCCCTCATGCCCCAGATACCAAGAAGCTCTCCTCTCACTTGGCTGCAGAAATGGGCTCAGCATCCCAGAAATTCAGGCTTTCATGCAGGAGCCAATAGTCACACAACCTCCATCCAGAAACCATCATTATCGGCTGCTTGCTTTTTCTTGGTTTCTTTGAACTACAGCTCCCAGGATGCCTGAAGATATGCAGACATCCCGAAGACAGTGGTTTCCCATAAACTTTTGGGGTTTCATGCTTTGCAAGCAGGAATGTTTTTATTGCGTCGCAAATCCCTTCAAGTCCCTCAAACCTCCGTGGCAGCCGCGGGGGCCGGAGCCGGCTGCGGGGGAGACACGCCAAGGGCTTTTCTCTCCTGCATTTTTCCCCTTCTTGCAAGAGGGACCTTTGTAATTCCCTGTCATGCCTTTTCAAGGGAAAAAAAATTTTGGACTGGGAGGAAGTTTGAAGAAGCCATGGTTTGCCTGTAGGTATGTGTTTCCCGTTCTCCTGGTCCCCATTATTTCAAGAGCTGCTAAGTAGCATCCTGCGTCCCCATGCGTAATGAAGTGCCTTGGGTAGGGTGGGGAGGGGTTTTCACTGAACTGGGAAGAACTGGGACACAGGGAAGAGAAAAAGATGCAGAGTCCTGCACCCGTGCAATGGGCCCAGGAGACTGGGGTTTCATTCCTGACGTGCTCACAAATCCTGAGGGAAAACCAGAGAGGGATGTTTTTGTTTAGCATGGACAAATGTGGTTGGAATTGCAGCCTGGAGGGTCTCCACCTCCCAGGCCCCAGCCAGATCCACTCAGGGGCCAGGGCACAAGTTCCCCCCCAGCTCTGCATCTTCCTGCAGCCCATCCGGGGACCAGGAGGTGCTGGCAGCAGAGTGGGCTCTGTGGTGTGGGCCCAGCTGTCCCTAATAATCACTTACTCCCTGTAGGAGAGGAACCGCAGAGGGCAGAATAGTGCTGTGGTAACACAGTGGCATTTTATGGTCACGTTCTTCTGACCATTAAAATACTTCAGTGAGTTTTTCCTGTTTGGTGCTGGTGAGCACCAGTGTTACATCTCGTAATCAGACTTGTGGTATTTTGCCGTTCTCCTTTTTCCCTTTGGTTGCCCAGGATTCTCCATAGGTTGGAATTTAATAAGTCTTAGTTTCTTTGATAGGTCTTTAGCAGTTTGAGGAACTCTGTGAGTGAAGCACGGAGGTAGTGGGTACCATTGGGGGTCACCAGAAGCCCCAACTACTGAGGTCATGGAGAGGCAGCAGGACCATGGGTCAGGCTGTGTGTGCCATGGGATCAGGGAGTGGTTGGGGTTGGAAGGCACCTCTGGAGATCATCTCGTCCAACCCCTGCTAAAGCACAGTGTCACCTACAGCAGGTTACACAGGAACAAGCCCAGGTGTGTTTTTAACATATCTGGGGAAGGAGACTCCCAGGCCCCTCTGGGCAGCCTGTTCCAGTGCTCCATCACTGAAAGGGACGTGTCCTGGCCCTGCTTTTGTACGCACTGAGGCGAGTGGGATGCTGAGGAGTCCATTTCTGAGCAGCTGCTTGGTGCCTCTGGGGTCTGGGCTCGTTCTCTGTCACCTTACTCCCATCCTTCACCCTCCCTCCAGGCCCGTGCAAGCACACCTGGACACATGAGCGCATCAGTGTGCCCCAGCACGGCCAGCTCCTGTCACCTGCCCGTCCTGCTGCGGGCGCTGGTGGCAGGCGCTGTGGTCTGCTGGAGGAGATGGGTGCCAGCCAGGAGCTGAAACCATGGAGGCTCTGCGGCCGGCTCGCCCAAACCACATCACTGCTCCCCGCTCTTGGAAGGGCCCGGCCGCCCGGCAGCCCAGAATAACAAGCTTTTCCATTCCTGTGTGCAGCGTGGGACACGGGGCCATGGAAAACAAGAGGCGGCTCCAGCGCCAGGGCTGCGCACAGACTAAACAATGGCACGTCCCCCGGGGCGTCTGTCCCCGCCAGGGAGAGCAGGCTGCAGGCACAGACTGGGGTGGCTGGGCACGGCACGCTGCTGCCTCACCATGTGTGGGCTCAGCTGGCAGGAGTGGAAGGAGGTGAAGGTCCCAGAAGGACTGAGCCCCTCAGAAACCTCCTCACCCATCCTTGCTGAAGGAACGTGAACAAAAACATTGGCTGGATTTCGTCCTTTTCTTTATTTTCCCTGGTACCTTTTAATTAGGATAAAAGCTGTAATTGGTTGTAGGGGAATTCTGAAAACCTGGCTCCTGGCAAGACAGGAGCAAGTCTGTGCGTTCCTCTGACTTGGCACATGGACAATCCATCATGCTCACACAGCCTGCTTGGAAGAGCCCAAGTGCCCCGTCCTGCTGCTCAGGAAGGAGTGATAGATATCTTCATTAAAAACAACCACAGAGGGAAATGACAGAATTCTTAAAAACAAGCAAAGTGGTGGGGATTTTGCCCAAGGAAAGGAATTTTTCACCATGTTATTTTGTAGGTTTTATTTATTTGTTGTCTGTGTATGGATGGATTTTTGGGTTTAAAGTAGACTGTTAATTTTGAGAGTGAAGCACACTGGTATGTGCCAGTCATGAAATGGTCCTTGTCAATGATCTGGGTCATGATTGGGAGTCAGAAAAAAATCTTTGCTTACATACAATCATAGGATCATGGAACGGTTTGCATTGAAAAGGACCTTAAAGTTCATCTTGTTCCAACCCCTGCCATGGGCAGGGGCACCTTCCACTGTCTCAGGCTGCTCCAAGCCCTGTCCAGCCTGGCCTGGAACCCTCCCAGGGATCCAGGGGCAGCCACAGCTTCTCTGGGCACCCTGTGCCAGGGCCTGCCCACCCTCACAGGGAACAATTCCTTCCCAATATCCCATCGGTCCCTGCCCTCTGGCAGTGGGAAGCCATTCCCTGTGTCCTGTCCCTCCATCCCTTGTCCCAAGTCCCTCTCCAGCTCTCCTGGAGCCCCTTTAGGCACTGGAAAGGGCTCTGAGGTCTCCCTGGAGCCTTCTCCAGGCTGAACACCCCCAGCTGTCCCAGCCTGGCTCCAGAGCAGAGGGGCTCCAGCCCTCAGAGCATCTCTGTGACCTCCTCTGGATTCACTCTAGCAGCTCCACGTCATTACTGGGCTGGGACTCCAGGGCTGGAGGCAGCTGTGCAGGTGGGGTCTCACCTGAGGGGGCAGAATCCCCCCTTCCCCTGCTGCCCACACTGGGGCTCAGCCCAGGCTCGGGGGGTTCTGGGTGCTCATGGCTGGGGCAGGTCCAGCTGTCAGCCAGCAGTACCCCCAAACCCTTCTCTTATTTTCAGCTGTTTTACAGCACAAAATGGTGACAACAGGATCTTACTGTGACAATGGCACAGGTGTGCAGATCCCAGCCTAAATATTGCTTAGAATTTGGAGGGAGAGGAAACTTTCTGATTGTCTTACATTGTCTTCAGGATCCCACCTCTTCCAAGGTCCTGTAGCCCCTTTTCAGACCACATTCATACCCCTGGGCTCTCAGCAGCACATCCTGCTGCCTCCTTGCTGTGTCCACCCTTGGGATGCTTCCTTGAGGATGGGTTTCCAGCTGGAAGGTGTCTGCTCAGGGGGGAGATGATACTGATGCAGGTCCAGTCCCCCACAGTGGCACAGGCATGCTGGGGTGCAGAATGACTCACCAGGCTATGGCACACGTGCCCAGCATCTGTGTCACAGCACAGATGTTGGTCAGAGAGGGGACAGTTGTTATTGTGAAAATGCAAATGAGTAAAATTATTGTTTTGAGAGAGAATTTTTAGGGGAAGGACATGCAAATTTACCTTCCATTCAGATTGTGCATTAGTATTAAAATGCAATGTTTGAAAGCCAAAACAAAGGAACATTTTAATTTGGGACTTGTCAGATGGTTCCTTCTGCTTGGATTAGCATCATATACTTTGCTCCAAGTTTGACAAAATGCTGGTTTTCAAAGAAAATGACAATCAAATGCTCCAAGTTTGACAAAACTCTGGTTTTCAAAGAAAGCAAAAAGATGTTCTAAAAATGCCAGCCATTTCCAGGGATTCTGGCTGCTATCAGCTGTCCTTAAGTGACTGGCCTGGTGCTGGGCACTGGATAGGCCGATGGGAATAGGCTTTGTGGAGTTCAGATGTGTGGTTGGGTTCCCTCCTGGATGCTGCCTTAATCTGGCTTCTAAATAGCTTAGAAAGGTTTGGATGTTTAGGAAAATTTCTTCACTGGAAGAAGTGGAAGGGGGGTCAGGCATTGGAAGAGGCTGCCTCAGGGCAGGGGTGGAATCACTGTCCCCGGAAGGATTTAAAAATTGTGTGGATGTGTCACCTGGGGACATGGTTCAGTGGCTGCCTTGGCAGTACTGGGGGAATGGTTGGACTGGATGATCTGAGAGGATTTTTCCAACCTTACCGATTCCGTGAAAAGCTGGGCCAGGGTTCTGCTCTGAGGCACAGGACCCCACACGTCTGGTGGGACCCAGAGCTCACCTGGAGGGTGCGGACAGCCCTCACCCAGCGGGTGCAGGGTCGGGAGCTGCCCACAGACGACTGACAGAGGCTGTGCTGAAGGCAGGGGTTGTGTTTTGCTCCTTGGCTTTCCATATAAACACCCTCCAAATAAAACTCGCCTTTCCACAGCACTTGGAAGCAGCTGTGCTGCTTATTTAAACACACTTTGAGGTATCTCTGTCCTGCTCCCCCTGCTTCCCTTCTCCTTCTTCCTTGGAATACCAACCTGCTTCGTGTTGCAGACCAGAAATAGAGACTGGCCACTGACTTGCTAATTGTAATGCAGCCTGATAATGCCAGCTATAATTAGATCAAGGTATCCAAGTCCTTTTACTGGCAGACGTTTCTGTGACCCTGTTATCATACTTTAAATAGAGGATCCTGTCTGCTCTGCCTGGCTTCTGGCTGCAGAGCCAGGACCTGCAGAGTCCAGCTTGGTCCTTCCCAGGGAATCCAGCCCAACATCAGTCCTGGTGCGTGCATCTGCTCGGCTTGTGAAGAGTCAGGCTTGGCACGGCAGCGCTCAGTGACAGGCTTTGACAGCAGTGATTATGTCCCCCAATATCTGGCAAATGTCAGTGACCACTGAGACTATTGTTATAAAAATCCTTTCCCCAATTCCCCGGTGACCACAGCTGTGTTAGGCCAGTAGTGAAAGAGGCTGCCCTGGGCTGTGGTTTTCAGGGGATTGCACTCTGACTCATCTTTTCTTTACTGTTTTAGGGTAATCAAAACAAAGGCTTATGTTGAGGTGAGCTGTGGCAGCGGGAGGAATGGTTTGGAGTCTCAGGATCAACTTGTCTAGAGCTGCAGCCTCATATCCCAGGGCTGTCAGATATCTCTCCTTGTTCCTTTTCGATGAGCCCTCTACATTCTTTCTTTACCCTCTCATGCAAGTCCTGTCACTCTTTCCCCATCTGCAGCATCCCCAGTGTCCCTCTCCCTGGCCTTGGGAAGTCTCAGGCTGCTGCCCAGCTGTCCTGCCCTTGAGCATCCTCCTCGCTGGGTCAGAACAGGCATCCCCAGCTCTGCTGGGTCCCACCAGGCAGGGTGGTTTGGGTGTGCAGCTGTGTTCTCAGCAGGTGGGTGAGCCAGGGTCCTCACAGAGCTCATCCCCTCAGCACTGCATGAGCCTTTGGCTCCTTCTCTGCAGCACCATCCAACCTTGGCACATCACACAGATCCCCAGCCCTCTGGGACAACTCATGGAAAAGTTTGGTTGAGTGGATATGCCCGAATTCATCATTTGCTCTCAGTGTGGTTGCCCACAGCTGCTCTGACATGCTGTCTGATCTGTCCTGAGCTTGTCAGGAGGGAACTGAGACCCCCCCCTTGAACACCAGTGTGCCCTGGGGGGGGGAAAGGTTTCCTAATGTCATATCCTGCAGGCAGGCCTGGAGCTGTCACAGCAGCAGAGCTCACCAGCTAATGACGGCTGAGTCAGCCTGAGAAGTGGGGTACTGAAATCCCAAAGGAAAACCAGGGACTTGGAGAAACTGGATAAGCCAATACCCCATCCTTTGGGTAGGAGCCAAACCTCCTGAGATGTTCTGCTGCCTTGCTAGCCCAGCTGAGCTCCTGTGCTGTTCCATGGGGGAGGCACCTCACTCCTGTGTTCTGGCAGGACATCATCCTAGACTCCCATTTCATAGAATCCTAGAAATCATGGAATGCTTTGGGTTAGAAGAGACCTTCATGATAATCTTGTTTCACCCCTCTACTGTGGGCAGGGACACCTCCCACTATCCCAGGTTGCTCCAAGCCCCATCCAGCCTGGCCTTGGACACTTCCAGGGATCCAAGGACAGCCACAGCTTCTCTGGGCACCCTGTGTCAGGGTCTCACCACACTATAAGCAAAGAATTTCTTCCAAACATCTAATCTAAATCTCCTCTCTTTTACTTGAAAATTGTTTCTCCTTGTCCTATCACTATAAAAAGTACCCAAGTAAAAGGGCATGCTGCCTTTTTTTCAGTCTTGGGCAGTACCTGGGGAGTGGGGGGTGAGTGGGAGTTGAGCCTCCAGAGGTGCAGCAGAAGGGCAGTGTCCCATACAGACAAGGGAGTTCATCAGCAGAAGCCCTGGGTGGGTGACCCTGGCAGGCAGCATTGGTCACGTGCAATCAGCATCTGTCCCCAAGCTAAGGAAACACATGAGGGTCCTCAGGCAGGGTCCTCAGCACTTCCCAGATCACCTGGAGCTAAGGTTTGGGCTTGGGAAGTCCCTGTGGGCAGTGTCCTGTGTCAGTCCCCAAAACAGTGATGAAAGAGCTCAGTCCATGGTTTATGTGCCCCAGCCATGGGCACTGCTCACAGATTTGGGAGATTGAGTAGGGGGAATGTCAGCAGAGTGGCATATGTGGTGGTCTGCAGCTCATCAGCTTGCCTGCATGGTCACCCGTGAGTCAATGAAGGTTGGAGCCCAGTGGCCCAAAGCACTTTCCTGAGTGCTGAGGGCAGGGGCAGGACAGCCTGGCATCATGGGGGGTCTTGGGGCTTCCTCCTCCAAAGCTCACCTGAGGAGCCCAGAGGTTTTGGTGGGACTCAGTAGTTTTCATCATCCCTGCCTCTGCTTTCTCCCCTTCTCAGTGGGAACAGGTAATGAGGCAGGGCCACGCAGGGTGACAGGGGCTCATGGGGGTGCAAGCTGGGTTTGGTGATGTGTCATTGCATCAGGGGTGTCACAGCAAACCCAAAGCAAGTGGAGGTGAGGCATCACTGCCTTCTGCCTGGTGGTCCCTCCACAGCTGAGCCTGGTACTCCTCACCTGAGCCTGATCCTGCTCACCTGAGCCTGGTTCTCCTTGGCTGAGCCCTGTGTCCCTCGTCCGAGCGCGGTTCCCCCATCTGAGCCCGCACAGGCTCCTGGTTATGTAAAGCCACGGCAAGCGCAACCAGGAGATTCTTCAGTGTCGGAATCTGAGTCACATGGGGCTGTTTTATTTCCCCCTCTGCTAATCTCGTTTCTATAGAAACAAGATTGGGAGGAAAAAAAAATAAAAGAAAAAAAAGAGCCAAGCACAGAGCAAATGGGAAACCTGAGGTGATGGGTGAGGGAAGCAGAGGTGGCAGCTAAGGAGGTCAGGCGACGCAGATGGGAGCAGAGGACCCAGTTCAGGATGGGAGTGTGCATAGAGGGGACAGGGACTCTCCTGAAGAGACGCTCTGGGATGAACTGCGGCTCTGGCAGTGAGTGAGCCAAGCACCAGGAGCAAAGGAAGCAGAAGCCGTGCAGGTGAGTGAGCTTTGCTCGCGTGGCACGCGGGCATCTGTCCCTGTCCCTGTCCAGCACAGCTGGGCATGGCTCACTGGGGTCCTGGCCCTGGCTGCTGCTTTGGAGACACTCTGATGACTGGGACTGTGGTCAGTGGGAAGCATGCCACGGTGAGCGGGGCTTGCTGGAGCGGTGTGCGCAGCCAGCACTTGCCTGGAGGCTGACTGAGTGGGGCCATGAGGGTTTCCAAACCCTCTCTCTCCCAAAAGACTATTCACTGCTTGGGATGAACCTTTCCAGCTTTGGTTATTTTCCCTCTATTTTATCCCGACTGTACCTATGCAAATAAGCCACTGACAGCAGCCAAACCCCGCAGCTGCAAGGAGTGCAGGGCTGTGTGCTCCCAGCACTGCTCACCCTGGGCACAGCCACCTTCCCCAGACTGGCTGCAGCCGGGATGCCGGTGGGGATAAGCCCAGCGCAAAGCTGTTTGTGCAGGGGCTGCTCCCCAAGGAGGGAGGACCAGCTGAAACACTGCTTGTTTGCCTGGGCTGCCGGCAG
Source organism: Leptocoma aspasia (assembly GCA_013399835.1). Taxonomy (NCBI): domain Eukaryota; kingdom Metazoa; phylum Chordata; class Aves; order Passeriformes; family Nectariniidae; genus Leptocoma; species Leptocoma aspasia. Next base: position 84,126 of record VXAX01004676.1, read on the forward strand.
CCCGTGGCTCATCCCGGGACTCTTGCCTGTGCTGATGGAAGAGACTGGGAGCTGCCTGCCCACATCTGGGTTAGTTCAGAGCCACAGGCACGTGCTGGCTCCCGAGTCTCAGGCTAAGGAGTGTGCAACAAGTGGGAGCTTTTCCTGCCTGGATGTGATGTTTTGTGGGATGGATGGCCGGTACGCGTGTGATGGTGAGGGCTTTGGCTGGGTGCGTTGGTGGGGCAGGGGTATTGCTGGTGCTGGTCATCCTGTGCCGGTGCCTGGGCTGGCGCTCTCGTGACCTCGGTCATCCCGCACCCGTGGCTCAGTGCAGCTGTGCCTGCATGGCTTCTGGTGTCCCAGCAGCTCCGGCCATGGCAGAGTGATGCTGTGCCGCAGGGGCTGAGGCACCCGGGCTCCTGTGGGCACACGCCCACCCCGGCAGCTGCAAACTGCCAAAAGGCTTTTAGCGGATCACCACAGGAGAGGGAGGGATACGGAGCCGAGGGATCAGGATTCTGCTTGTCATCACTTCCCATTTGTGGTGTGGGGAATGCAGCGGTGATTGCAAACCCCCGGCCGGATTCATGCCCGTGTGTGGTGGGTGAAGCCGGAGGATAAATCCAGTGCCCGTGTATTTCTGTACTGAGCTTCGGGAAATGTCACTGCTCATCCGCCTGCCTGGCCAGCGAGGGGGTGGAAGGCGGCGCTTCAGCCCCTTGTCCTCGTCCCAGGGCAGCTGAGTGATTTGTGTGCTGGGGTGGCGTGTCCGGTGCCAGCTCAACGAGGCACAGGCAGGATGGGGATAGGCTGCCAGCCCACCATGTCCGTGCTCTGCCTGCCTTCCCACTGCCTCGGCAGGCTGGGGGCTTTGGCAATCGCCCCTGTGGAGCGGGACTCCCAGACAACCTGTGAGGTGAAGGGATGTGTACAGACTCGTGTCATGCAGCGCATTGGGGCATGGGAGCTGTGCCCTGTGCTTAGCTGGACTCTTCCCCCTTGGCCAGGCTGGGGTCCAAGTGCTGCTCTGGGCACTCCACTCATCCTGGCTGGACGCTCCCAGCGTCTCAGAACACACCAGGCTGGGGACAGCACTGTCCCTGCCTCCCTTTAGCAGCAGCCTCTGCCTCTGCCTGTCCCTGCCTGCTCTGTTCAGGGAGCTGGGTGCCATGGCTGATGCCAGGGAGGACTTTGCTGTGCCAGACCCTGCCCCTCCCTGTGCCTGAAGCAGTGGGCTTAGGGGGGACATGTCACATGGAGGCTGTTCATCACTGTGCCACAGTGGTGGTCCTGCCCCCTGGGAACGCCAGCTCTCTTCTGTCCAGAGCTTCGGGGGGAAGGGCTGAGGATGGATATTGCTGCAAGAGCCTTCAGCACTGATAATTATTTCTGGGAAAAGATGCCGTGTTCTGACTTAAATGCTGACATGGGACTCTGAACACGTGTAATCTGGCTGACAGATGGCAAAGTCATAGAGGTGTGATTTATGATACAGCACAGTAGCTGAACAACCTTCTCTGGTTGTCAGGAGACAATTCTTCCCGGTGCTGCGGTTGACATTCCAATTGATGGCTTTTCCCACGTGTCCCCTTGGTGTGTGGGGACTGCCTTGGCAGGTGCCAGCTGTGTCCACCGTGTCAGCCCTGACTGCTCCGGTGCTGAGCTGCTGCAGAGATGCTGCCTCTGATGGAGGGCTGGGCAGGTGAGCCCAGATCCTGCCTGGATGGACCTGGAGCTGTGCTGCGCGGTGGCAGGGCTGCAGGAGCAGTGCTGGCCTTGTCCCCATCCCATGGCTGGGACAAAGCTGGCTCAAGATGACAGTGGCACCTAGGGCTGCCCATTCCCCAGACCAGCACTTGTGGGGCTGATGGGGGAAGGCACAGAAATCTTGCCTATCAGATAAGCGCACAAGGGGAAGAATGCTGACAACCACAGGGAGTGTGTCTCACCTGCATGCCCTCTCCGTGCCTCAGTTTCCCTTCTTCTACCTTAAAATCCCTAATGCTGATCCTTCTTAAGGGACAGGGATGTCTATTAATGTTTGGAAAGCACTTGGGAAGTAACGGTGTGGTCTCGACAGCATCCCCCTCCCTGTGCTAGAGGTTCACACGCAGAGTCCAGACCCAGCACAATACCCAGTGCTGTGGGAGCATCCCAGCCCTGGGCACACCATACCTGTGGGAGCATCCTGGCCCTGGGAGCACTCTGACCCCAGAGGACCGGAGCAGCTCAGCACAGGAGCTGGGAGGAGCTGAGCCACCATCAGGGCCCTGCTGGGGCGAGGGGCAGCGGGTCGGCTGCGCTCGCCGGCGCAGCCACTGCAGAGCAGGGATGATTCATTCCCCCTTCTACAGCACGCTTCATGTAAAGCAGCTCTGTATAAATCACCAGATGATCTGTAATTCTGACTTCTAATTAGTGATGCTTCTCCTGAAGCTTTGGGGTCTGGCAGAGGTGAGGGAGGCTGGTTCCTGGCTGGATGAATTGCTGACAGCTCTCAGGGGGGAGGTATTGGGCTGTCAGAGCTGTCACAGCCATTCCTTTACCTGGGCTGTAGCAGCTGGAGGTGGTGACCAGCAGGTATGGGGGGTGAAATCAGCACTCCAAGATTCTTGGTCAGCTTCTGACTAATACATGGACTGGCTTGTCTGTCCTGCATCAGGCAGATCTGGGCACCTGCCCTGGGCTGCAGAGCATCCACCCCCTGCCTCCCTGTGCCTTCCCCTTGATGCTGTGACTAGGACTCACAGCAAGGCCACATATGCCTGAGCACCCAGGTGGCTTCTCCAGCCCCACCAGCCCACCCTGCCCCCAGGACTAACTCTTCTTCATCCCTAACCCTGATGCCATGTGGCACATTGCCCTGTTTTCGCCCACCAGCTCTTCTTGACAGATGCTGTTGGCTTTATCCAACCTGAAGGATACAGTGGCTGCTCCTGCCATGCTTGGGCAGGTGGATACATCCAGGTAAAGCTCCTGGGTGTGTAATTGTCCCCATAGTGGTCATTGCAAGGGCCACGTACTGACACCACAGAGGCTGTCACAGGGGCTGCTGCCTTCCTGCATCTGTGCAGGGCATCTAGGATTTCCCTGCTGAGGACCAGTTTGGGAGGCGTGGCTGTAATGGTGGAGAGAGTGTGCTGGAGGTGGGGTCAGCACAACAGACAGGGCAGGGTTCTCCAGGCAGCCCCCAGATCTCAGGAGGTAAACACCCCCAGCATCCTTTCAGCTGGAGCTGGAGCCCTCATCCTTGCAGGGCGGCAGGAGCTCCTCCTGGGCAGGTGGGAAGGGGCAGGAACAGCCAAATGCCACTGAGGAGGTGCTGTAGGGAACCAGCAGCACCTGTTCCCACTGCCCAGTCCCGTTCCTGGGTCAGCCCTGTTCACCCTGATGTCCACACCATGCCTGGGGCTGCTGCAGAGCATTGGCTCTCAATGCCCACCTCTGATCCCTCCCTAAGTGGGATCTTCTGAGCTTTGACACCAGATCAAAGGAGACTGAGGTGGTGGGGATGGTGTTGGTGCCGGGCTCTGCTCTATGGGCACCAGCATCACTCCTCTTCATTGCCTCTTTCTCTGGCTGTGAGCAGGGGAAAGCTAGGGTTTGGGTTTCTTGTTGGGTTTCTTTTAAGGCAAACCTCATCCTTTACATCAAAGTAGGATTTTTTCTCAAGAATGTAAAGAATTACCCTGGAAGGTCTGAACAGCTCTTTGCCAGCAGGGACTGGAGAGACAAGAGCCCTCTCCAGAAAGCTGTCTCCACCCCATCCCCAGCAAAAGCAATTCATAAACTGAAAAATAAATCAATAACTAGTTAATGAATTGAAGATGTCTATGTTTAAAATGTTTCAGGGGAAAAAAAGTGTTAGCTGGTCAGGGCTGGCCTTATTATTGTGAGGAAAGGCAGGGAGCTCTTGCTTCTGAGAAGTAGCTTAAGTAGCTTCTCTTTTTCTCTTTCTTTGGAGGCATTTTGTTTGTTTCGGAGAGGAGAGGAGAGGAGAGGAGAGGAGAGGATTTGCTTTAGCAATGTGTGTAGGTTCAAAGTTCCCCCCCAACTCTGTCCCTCATCCCCTGGGACCTCTGTCAAATCACTCCTGTCCCCTTCCCTTCCCAGCTCGGGGCTGGCTGAGTGGTGGGAGCAGGTTGTGCTGGCACTTTAAAGGAGGGCAGGAGGCAGTGGCTGTGACAGTGTGTGTGGCAGGGCTGGCACACAGCCCCAGTGCCTGGTGGTGTGCCCAAGTCTGGGTGTCCCAGCTCCCCAGGCTTGTCCTGCCCTGCTCCCGCACTGGCAGCAGGGCCAGGCGGTGATGCTGTGTTCAGCCCCAGGCTGGGAATGCCCCCCTCGGCAGAGGGGGCTCTGGGGGCTCTGTGTGCCAGAGAGAGGCAGAGGGCCGAGGGTCTCTGTGGGGCAGGCACCTCCTCAGTGTGTACCTCAATCTCAGCCTGTGTACCTGTGTGCCACTGGGCTTGGAGACAGGGCAGGTGTGCCCTGTGCCAGCAGCTCTCCCCTGGGCAGGGCTGGGATGGATTGGAATGTGCAGCATGTTCCCGGAGCCTGTGGATGTGCTTTTTCCAGGTCCCAGGGGCCGGGAGCGATGCTGGAGCACCCCACCTGGTGTGAAGGGGCTTTGTCAGGACAGAGGGGTCCTTCAATGGAATCCATTTGCTCCCACACATTTCTGTTTCCATCTCCAAAATCTCTCCGATATGGGCTGATTTCCATGCCAGTCCTCCTCAGGGAAGCTGTTCTGGTGTTTAGGATCTCCAGCTGGGAGGCCACAGGGGCTCAAGGGTTTCTCTGAAGGAGTGTATGGCCTTTGATTCAGTCTGCTTTGGTTCTCTCCACTGACATGTTCCTGGCTGTTTCTCTGGTGCTGGCTGTCACCAGTTGGAGTTTTTGGAGAAATGCACAGCCTGGGGAGGTGATTTTGCTGCACAGGGAGCAGGACCTGGCTCTCTCAGCCTGCCAGGCTGCAGCTCCAGTTTGGCTAACATGGACCTGTGCTGGTGCCACTGACCCTCTGGGAGCCCCCTCCTTTCAGCACTGAGCACCTCCTGGCATTGTGCCCCAGTGGGCTGCTGGA